>CM050167.1:384454989-384649989 GCA_027410445.1 Discoglossus pictus
CTCTCTCTCTCTCGTCAATGCTGAGTGGTGAAGCAAAGGGGCCCCTGCAGATTCACTAAGCAGAAATAATCCTCTCTGACAAGCAACGTTGTCTGGCCATAATTTACATTAGTGCAGCGCGCTGCCTATAGGGGCCTTGCCTTGCTTTTGGGCTCTGCTGTCTTTTACTTGTCCTAATTTCCCAATATTAGTCAGAAAAATGAGAAGGGAGAAAAAAAAAAACATCAACAGCATATCTACATTGAAAAGGTTATTGCAAGGCTTTAATGTAATGGAAAACAATTAATTTTTGCAATAGAAAATTATATTTTCATTTTTTTTTTTATACGTTTAATAGCAATTCTTGACTTAAGAGAAAAGTAAAGTTAAACCAGACCCTGTTTAATAAAAGAAGCATGTTTTTTAAGTAAATTAGTTTTAATTAGTCCTACTTTATTTCAAGAACAGAATGAATTCTGTCTATATGCACATGCTTTTTGTTTATGTGTGTCTCTGTGCAGTGTGTATATATATATATATATATATATATATATGTATATATGTATATATTTATGTAGATAGATAGATAATATACATTGATGTCTATAAAGATATTAACATACAAAAAACGGTTTTGTACAAAAACCTGTCTTCTGAATTAATATATTTGTCAAAAAAAGGTATCACTATATACTGTAATACTCTGATTATTTATATATATATATATATATATATATATATATATATATATATAAATAAATGTAGAAAATTATTAAATACATTTTTGTCAGTAAGTATATACACTAACACACCAAAAAATATATATTTCAATACATTGCTGATGTTACTATATTTACATGTATTTTTTAATAAGCAATACGCCTTCATTAAAATTAAAAGATATTAAGAACAAAGTCGTTCTGAAAACCTATTGGGTGCGGGACTGTTGATTTAATTATGTTTGCATATGGTTTAGCTAATAAGCATTATAATGCATAATGTAATATGCAAGTGCACAATAAATCCTCATATTACTGTATGCTGCACGCATGATTTACTTTCTCTCTTCAAGATTTCTACTGTAATCATCCTATAGCAGTAAACCATAATTCAGACATAACACATACAATTGGTTTGGTGCTCTGCAGACTTCATAGCGGCTTGAATTGATTGGAAGATTTGGAATTTGGATGTGTAGTATCTGCTAACTTGATTTCAGTAAGTCTCAGCCTGCGAGGCATTCTAGACCTTTATCTGATACCAGCTGTGGGAGCTGCTAGAGACTTAAGTCTACTTGTGGTTCATTGCTGGAAAGCTAAAAAATATGTCTCGATTTTTAATGTACATCTTTATTTTGGATTAAGACACACCAATCAAAATCTTCCCACTCAAATATTCCATTACCCAGTTTGAGGAAAGCCAACTCCAATCCACATAGAACATTGACTGAGCCACTGATTACCCACCACATACATGGTGCATGGTGCCTTTTCCCAAAGCACCTTACATGATTAAAAACTCCAAAACTTACAATCTGATGACATCATATATCTGCAACCTCGCAAATATGATGTAATGACAAGTTCGCCACCTAGTGTTTGCTTGCTACAATAAATAGGGGTTTAAAGGTATAGGACTGCTGAGGAAGTGCTTCTTCCCTAGAAACATTTTGTAACTAACCTCATGATCTTGTTTTTTCTGTTAATGCATTTTAATTGCCTGGGACCAAGATAATTTCTTTTATATTCAGTAAACTTAGTGACCACTACTGGGGACAGAGATAAGTAAACAACAGAGATCCAACTAAATATTTAATTTGTGTGGTTGTTATCTTTATTATAATGATGACTTTGTTTTTTCATTATTATGATGATGTCAACGAAAAAGCCACAAAACTTTACTTAAATCTACACTCACTTTGGTAATTCTCTGCAAACAATTACTCCTAATTAACATGCACAGTTAAAGGCACTAAAGAGTAATTATATTACTCATATATTAGTGTAAGTTTTGTAAGGTTAATTTCATGGAGGACTACATGGATGATCATCTGATATAATTTTTTTTATATTTCTAAACAATAATATATTAATTCAAAATTAGATTTATTATTTTTTTCCTTTCTAAAATGTATTTAGTCAAGTTCTTCGAACAGCACATTATAAATAGGGTCCTTGTACTATACCCCTATTCAGTAATAAAACAATCCAGGATATACAGTTGTGCTCAAAAGTTTGCATACCCTTGGTGAATTGGTAATATAGATACCATTTTTAAGGAAAACATGAGTGCGCAGCAAAACACATTTCTTTTATTTCTTATGGGATTCATATTGAACTGTAGGTTATAACAGAATGGTACAATCATAAAACAAAATATGGCAACAAAGAAAAAAATGAAATTACTCAAAAATGAAATGACTCAAAAGTTTGCATACCCTTAGTTCTTAATACTGTGTATTGCCCCTTTAGCATCAACGACGGGGTGCAGTATTTCGTAATATTTGCCTAAGAGGCCCCTAATTCTTGCAGGTGGTATAGCTGCCCATTCGTCTTGGCAAAATAGGTCATGCAAAGTCTTTGGTCGTCTTACATGAACCACACGTTTGAGATCTCCCCAGAGTGTATTGATGATATTAGGGTCAGGAGACTTCTGATGGCCAATCCACAACCTTCACCTTTTTCTGCTGTAACCACTGGAGGGACAACCTGGCCTTGTGCTTAGGGTCATTGTCATGCTGGAAAGTCCAAGAGCGTCCCATGCGCAGCCTTCCTGCAGAAGAATGTAAATTGTCTGCCAGTATTCTCACATAGAACATTGACTGAGCCACTGATTACCCACCACACACGTATGATTACCCACCACACACGTATGATTACCCACCACACACGTATTTTCTGATAACATGCTGCATTCATCTTGCCATCACTTTTCACAAGATTCCCTGTGCCTTTAGAGCTCCCCCCCACCACCACCATGCTTCACAGTGGGGATGGTATTCTTTTCACTATAGGCCTTGTTGACCCCTCTCCAAACATAGGGATTATAGTTGTGACCATAAAGCTCTATTTTGGTCTCGTCACTCCAAATTACAGTGTGCCAGAAGGTGTGAGGCTTGTCAAGGTGTTGTCGGGCATATTGTAATCATGCTTTTTTTGTGGCATTGGCGCAGTAAAGGCTTCTTTCGCTCAACTCGATCATGCAGCTCATTTTTGTTTAAGTATCGTGCTCCTTGAAACAACCACACCATCTTTTTCCAGAGCAGCCTGTTTTTCACCTGATGTTACCTATGGGTGTTTCTTTGTATTCTGAACAATTTTGAAGGCACATGAAGAAAGGAACAGCAGAGGAGGAGATGGATAGAAGATGGATAGAAGAGGTCAATGAAGCAATGAGCATGAGCTTGATGGAACTCAGAGGGAAAAAAGCTGACAGATGTGCCTGGAGTGCTACAGACACGACTGAACAACTAAACAACAACAATTAGGAATATGCAACAAGAATGTAAAATAAAAATGATACAGTCTAAAATCTATTATTTAATAATTATTGGTCTAAAAGTCAAAACTTATAAAGAAAGATTTTGTGACCTTCTATCGTGTAACTTAGAGGACAGAAGGGACAGGTGAATATAATAGAGACCAGGGGAAGGGGAGAGACAAGGGGAAGGGGAGAGACAAGGGGAAAGGGGAGGGACAAGGGAGAGACAAGGGTGTGGGACGAGACAAGGGGGAAGGGGAGAGACAAGGGTGAGGGGGGACCAAGGGGAAGAAGAAAAACAATAATGGGGAGAGATAAGGGGGAAGAAGAGAGACAAGGGTGGGGGAGATATAAGGGGGATGGAGAGAGACAAGGGGGAGGGGAGAGGGAGAGACAAGGGGAGAGAGACAAGTGTGATGGAGGGAAGAGGAGAGAAAAGTGCATAATGTTGAATGAATTAATATATATATATATATATATATATATATATATATATATATATATATAAATTTAAAAATAAACCATAATATATATGAATATATTTCTGTGCTGGGTCCTCCCGGTCGCCCCTCTGGTGCCAACAGAAAAAAAAAATTGGACTCTGTCTTGACCCAGAGATAAGGGCCAGAGAGTGTATGCTGGGTCGCACTCAGGGGCCATATACATTCTTGTAGTAACTTAACCCTTTTCTTGTCTCACTAACAAACATGGAAGAAAATGTATCTCTGCTAGTTACAGATAAGATTATTACAGTGCAAATAAACATCATCTAGTGACCCCAACATTAATTATTGTGGCCCACACTATACTAAACACAAAAACAACACATCCCAGCCCCCACAACAACTCTCATGTCCATTTTAAGAAGCACTGATATTAGCAACCAGAGTGCCTAATAACATTAATTATTTTCTGTACAGTATAAATTAGCTGAAAGATCACGGTCTGAGATATTGTCTTACGAACAGCAATTAATTAAGATTAACAGTGGGGAGTTAAAGAAAATAAGCACGCCAGTTTAAAAAATTATAATAGTGACAGACAATGTTTTAAATGTTCCATTGTTAACTGTCTCTGCCACTATCATGAGTCTAGGAACTGGGGGTGATGGGGACAAATCCCCCCAGATATTTCAGTTTGTCTGACTAGTTATATAGGAGCTGTGTATACAATGAGCTGTATCCCACCAGAATGTTTTTTGCTCCTAGACCCATGGTTGCCATTACTGTTTTTTGTTTTCAACTAGGCATGCTTGTCTTCTTCAATTCCCCTCTAGGTCATTATATATAAGGGGTGATGGGGTCAATTCCACCCCTATATTTCATTGTTGTGTAGAAGCTGCTTGTGGTCTGTTGTGTATAATGAGCTCTGTTCTCCTACACGCTAGTCACTTCTACTGTTTTTTATTCAACTGGGCATGCACTTTTTCTTTAATTCCTCCACTAGATTTTTTTACATGAGGGGTGATGGGGGCAATCCCCTCCAGATATTTTCATAGTTGTATAGAAGCTGTTTCTGTATACAATGAGTTGTAACCCCAGAAATCTTTTTTTTTTTGTCCACCCCTGGTCACTATTACTGTTTATTTTCCAACTGGGCATGCTCTTCTTCTTTAATTCCCCCACTGAATCATTATACTTGTGGTCTGAGTGTACAATTAGCTGTATCCCACAAAAATATTTTTCACTCCTATAGCACTGGTTGCTATAACTATTTTTTTCAACTGGGCATGCTTTTCTTCTTTAGTTCCCCACTGGGTGGCTATACATGAGGGATGATAAGGACAATCCTCCCCCAGTTATTTTTACAGTTGTATACAAGCTCTTTCTATATACAATAAGCTGTATCCCACTAGAATTATTATTATTTTTTGCTCCTACACTCCTGGGGCCCCATTCTATTAAGGGCCGTAGGAGATGCGTGGCCGCAAGTAATGGCCACAAGCTACTTTTCTATTCTATTCCCTTGCCTTTGATCTTACGCGGCCGCAAGAAAGCTGTTCAAATGCTACACGAACCCTTCCATCAAGGCCGTAATTCGCTAAAACCGAGCCGTAGCTTACTTACAGCAAAAAGGTCCCGCAAGGCTCTTACTTATAAATCGTAGCACCAATTAAGCACATAAAAAAGCCATCCTGTACTTTGATGAGACGTGAAAGTGATTGTAGGTGTTAGAATTCATAGCACAACATTCCCCTACATTCAAATCTGCAAATCATTTTTTTTGTAATTCATGTTCAATTTCCGTGTCCGAGTCCCACAGGCTTGGAGCATATCAGACCTGCAATGGCTGCGGGACTAGCCTCCGTCAGGTCCGTAAATGAGTAAAATAGACCCACAGATCGCAAAGGGCTTACTTACAAATCGTAGCACTAATTAAGCAAATAGAAAAGCCATCCTGTACTTTTATTAAAAGTGAAAGTGATGTTTGGTCTTAGAATTAATAGCCCAACATTCCCCTACTCTCAAATCTGCAAATAAAGACATTTAATTTCATGTTCAATCTTAGTGTTCTATCTATCATGCAAGTCCCATGTGTTTGGAGGACATTCACCCTCCAAGCCCGCACGAGCTTGAATAACGAGTTACGGGCTTGGAGGTCATTGAAGCCTGTGGGACTTTGGACGGAAATTAAACCTAAAATCAAAGATTTTGAATTGGCGATGTGCAAACTTGAGAATGTTTTGCTATTAATCCTCATGCCCCCATTGTGTTCCCCATCATTTACTGTGCTTTACAGTGCTGGATTGAATATATATATTTGCATCTACAATGCTTTGAGTTTCGGCCTTCAACCTCCGAATCCGTACTGGTTTTAACAACGATTTATTGGCTTCGAAGTCATTGAAGCCTGCGGGACTTGGGACGGAAAATAAACCTGAAATTAAATATTGGATTTGGGGCGATGTGCACGCTTGAGAGGGTGTTGTTAATAATCCTCATGTCCTCCATTATGTTGCCTATCATTTACAGTTTTCCGACTTTGCTGCCTTGAAACACGATTTACGTGTGCGCAGGAAATGCTTACAGCCGACCACATTGTTTGAGACCGGCCGTAAGGGGGTCCTCCTTGCGGCGCCATCCATTTGAACAGCAGCGTAGCCATAGTGCTACACAGGGCCGTAAGCTTTGCGTCTATTTTACGGCCCTTAATAGAATGAGGCCCCTGGTCACTATTACTTTTTATTTTTTTCACCTGAGCATGCACCTCTTTAATTCCCCATATGGTAAATTTTACATGAGAGGTGATGGGGACAAGAACCCCCCCCCCCCCCGCCAGATATTTTCAAAGTTTGTAAACAATTGTATAGAAGCTGAATTCTTTTTTAGCTCCTACATCCCTGGTCGCTATTACTGTTTTCCCCCAACTGGGCATGCTTCTCTTCTTTAATTCCACCACTGGATTTATACATAAAATAACTTTATTGTATATATCAGTTGTACACCACTTCCCCTTGGAATTTTATAATTGGAATTATGTTATGCTAGCAAATTGCCCGTCAAAAATGACAGGGCCATAAAATTGTAAGGCTGGTAATGTTGGTTGCCATACAATGTGAGGCTTTTGCTCCCCGTGCCTGGCGTTGTTAATGTAAGTGTTACTGTTTTCACCGTTGTTTGTTTTCTAAGTTTTGCGATCCTGGCGTTGCAAAGCCTCGCTTTCATTCTGTTTCTGAAATTTAGCATTTTTCATCCACCATTGTTTCCTCGCTTAGGCGATTTTCGTGTGGCGAAAAACGCCAAATATCGGTGTAATTCGCTTGCAACTACACTCCCAGGCTTTCTGTGTCTCCCCCCGTGCTGTGTGTGTGTGCTCTAATTTTGTGTACATCATTTTTTTGTGGTTTTTTAGAGTTACGTGCCTCGCAAGGCTTGCATGTGTGAAGTGCTCATTAGAGCCTAAATGCTGCGCGCCTGCTTAAGTGCTGGACGGCCACTTCGCCTCACTTTGCAAGGCTCGCATCTGTGACGGCACCGGTGGCTGCAATGAGCACCCATGACGCTCATTGCAGCCTAAGTGCTGCACAGCTGCTTCGCCTGGCTTCGCGAGGCTCGAATGTACGATGGCGCCGCTGGCTGCAATGTGATGGCGCCGCTGGCTGCTCCGTCATTGTTCATTGCAGCAAGTTGCGCGCCTCTCTCTGTGAGGCGCACACACGTGACGACAAATCAGTTTGACAACTATTATATGTGATTTCTATATATTTACTGCAATAAATGGGCCCTTTTCTGTGTCAGTTTGTTGTGTTCCTGGTACTTTAAGAGTTACAGCACTTTTAGATTAAAGACTGCAGCAATAGAAATGAACCTACAGTAAGTGACCTTCAGCGAGTGCTCTAATATAGAATCAGAGATCTCCTCGCAGTCACGGGTCTTCCTCTGCTGAAAATGTTATGTCACATTCTATTACACCAGATCTGATGGGACTGTCATGTGAATTATTCCTCTTTATAGTTGGACCCTGCCAAGTATTTTACCCCTTTAATGCCAGAGAACATTGAGTCCTTTGTTATTGTTGTCTATCTGTCATCAGCACTGAATAAGTTAACTAAAATAACATATTTTCTTGTATTAAAACATTATTAAAATAAAGGGATAACATGATACTTATGATTCTGGCTTTCTTTGTTTCACTGGGTGCAGCCATTTTGTTGTTGGCAGACAAGTTTGCATTAATAGATGCAACCACAGCTCACCCCTCTAACACACACACCTTCCACTAATGTATCATGGATGCCTCCAGGGTTCAGCAATGGCTTCACAATGTTTTCTCCCTAATAAAATAGGCTTAATTACTTTTGCCTGACTTAATTATTCTTAATCAGACATAAACTTTTCAAACATATATTTTATATTTAGTGTCCCTTTAATAAAATAAAATATGGTATATATGTTCTATGGTATATAGAAGAATATATTTTTTCTTATAAATGGTTATTTGAATAACTAAACATAATAATGGGCAACAGTTTTTAGAAAGCAAAATAAAAAATAAATAAATAAACACAACATTTACAGTTTATCTCTTCTACCAAATAATTCATTACTGCAGGGATCTATTTTCTTTTAGAAGCTGATCCTGTCTGTAAACTAATGGACTAATTAATTTGATTTACTGCTGTTGCAAATGTATTTGTAATGTTAATTGTTGGCGAAGTAAAAAAACTGATTTAACAGGAAAATCCCTTACACTGGCCCTTTAAGATACCCATCTGTGCATGGAAAATAAACAACAATTGCTTGCAGCGTTTTCACCAAAATTTGATCTCATGAAATCATCACTCTGGTCCCATCTGTAGCAAATAACTCAACTGATAATAATTTCATGCGAGGGAACAGTTATTGATTACAGAGATCAACTGCTGTACTCTCTTTTTTTCAAATTACAAATAAAACAGGAATTTCTGAGCAAGGACAAGATAAATAATAAGCCTGAGAATGATTAAAAGACCTCAGTATGTAGACCCTGGGAATATGATAATTACAATGGCCCAGGGGATTTAATTAAGGCATATGAGGGATGCCATTTTTAGAAAATGAGCAATGATTGAAAGACTGCCCTTCAGAGACAGGTAAGGAGGTTTATTAGCTGTGGATGAAAAGATTTATTGCAATAAATCAAGTGATCTGTAATGAGCGATCTGTAATCTTTTTACTCTTTAAACAAAGCTATATTTTTTCTATGTAAGATCTGACTAGGGATCTACAGAGGGGCATCAGTGCCTCCCCTTGTCTGCTGCTAATCCCAAACCCCATTTATAATACAAGAAATTATACTACTGGCGCCTTATTGCAGCTTTGTTGTATCATTCGCCTACTTTTAAATCATCTGATATAATGACTACCAGTAGCGGAGCTAGTGATTGGAGAAAAAAAGAAAAGAAAGCCATTTATTAAATATATATATATATATATATATATATATATATATATATATATATATATATATATATATATACTGTATATATATACTAGCGACTTGCCCCTAAAAAATGACCGATAAATAAAATTTTAAGCCATGGCAATGCTATTTGCCACACAATGTCAAGCTTTTTCTACTATGAGGACCTTCAGCACTCATTGCGAGCCTTGCGCTGAGCAATTTTGGCATTCTATTGTCTCAACGCTCAGGCAGAGTGGATTTAAAGGGCTAAACAAGGTTTGCCGATCAAAAACTAAGCTATCACAAGGTTCAGCGCTAAGAGCGGAATTAGAGAGGAAAAGAGTATTATAGCAATTCAATGTTAAGGCGGGTAACATTAAGTAGAATATACCTTTATGTATATATATATATATATATATATATATATATATATATATATATACAGTGCCTTGCAAAAATATTCACCCCCCTTGACTTTTTACCTATTCTGTTACATTACAGCCTTAAGTTCAATGTTTTGTTAATCTGAATTTTATGTGATGGATCAGAACACAATAGTCTAAGTTGGTGAAGTGAAATGAGAAAAATATATACATAAAACTATTTTTTAGAAATAGAAAACAGAAAATTGGCATGTGCGTATGTATTCACCCCCTTTGTTATGAAGCCCCTAAAAAGCTCTGGTGCAACCAATTACCTTCAGAAGTCACATAATTAGTGAAATGATGTCCACTTGTGTGCAATCTAAGTGTCACATGATCTGTCATTACATATACACACCTTTTTTGAAAGGCACCAGAGGCTGCAACACCTAAGCAAGAAGCACCACTAACCAAACACTGCCATGAAGACCAAGGAACTCTCCAAACAAGTAAGGAACAATGTTGTTGAGAAGTACAAGTCAGGGTTAGGTTATAAAAAAATATCCAAATCTTTGATGATCCCCAGGAGCACCATCAAATCTATCATTACCAAATGGAAAGAACATGGCACAACAGCAAACCTGCCAAGAGACGGCCGCCCACCAAAACTCACGGACCGGGGCAAGGAGGGCATTAGTCAGAGAGGCAGCACAGAGACCTAAGGTAACACTGGAGGAGCTGCAGAGTTCCACAGCAGAGACTGGAGTATCTGTACACAGGACGACAATAAGCCGTACACTCCATAGAGTTGGGCTTTATGGCAGAGTGGCCAGAAGAAACTTTCAGCAAAAAACAAAATGGCACGTTTTAAGTTGGCAAGAAGGAATGTGGGAGACTCCCAAAATGTATGGAGGAAGGTGCTCTGGTCTGATGAGACTAAGGAGGGGGAGGGCCTATATATATACAGTCAGGTCCATAAATATTGGGACATCGACATAATTTTAATCTTTTTGGCTCTATACACCACCACAATGGATTTGAAATGAAACGAACAAGATGTGCTTTAACTGCCGACTTTCAGCTTTAATTTTAGGGTATTTACATCCAAATCAGGTGAACGGTGTAGGAATTACAACAGTTTATACATGTTCCTCCCACTTTTTAAGGGACCAAAAGTAATGGGACAGATTAACATTCATAAATAAAATTTTCACTTTGTAATACTTGGTTGCAAATCCTTTGCAGTCAATTACAGCCTGAAGTCTGGAACGCATAGATATCACCAGACGCTGGGTTTCATCCCTGGTGATGCTCTGCCAAACCTCTATTGCAACTGTCTTCAGCTCCTGCTTATTCTTGGGGCACTTTCCCTTCAGTTTTGTCTTCAGCAAGTGAAATGCATGATCAATCGGATTCAGGTCAGGAGATTGACTTGGCCATTGCATAACATTCCACTTCTTTCCCTTAAAAAAACGATTTGGTTGCTTTTGCAGTATGCTTCCGGTCATTGTCCATCTGCACTGTGAAGCACCGTCCAGTGAGTTCTGAAGCGTTTGGCTGAATATGAGCAGATAATATTGCCCGAAACACTTCAGAATTCATCCTGCTGCTATTGTCAGCAGTCACATCATCAATAAATACAAGAGAACCAGTTCCATTGGCAGCCATACATGCCCACGCCATGACACTGCCCCCACCATGCTTCACTGATGAGGTGGTATACTTTGGATCATGAGCAGTTCCTTTCCTTCTACATTCTCTTCTCTTCCCATCACTCTGGTACAAGTTGATCTTAGTCTCATCTGTCCATAGGACGTTGTTCCAGAACTGTGAAGGCTTTTTTAGATGTTGTTTGGCAAACTCTAATCTTGCCTTCCTATTTTTGAGGCTCACCAATGGTTTACATCTTGTGGTGAACCCTCTGAAGTCTTCTCTTGATTGTTGACTTTGACACACATACAGCTACCTCCTGGAGAGTGTTCTTGATCTGGCCAACTGTTGTGAAGGGTGTTTTCTTCACCAGGGAAAGAATTCTTCGGTCATCCACCACAGTTGTTTTCAGTGGTCTTCCGGGTCTTTTGGTGTTGCTGAGCTCACCGGTGCGTTCTTTCTTTTTAAGGATGTTCCAAACTGTTGATTTGGCCACACCTAATGTTTTTGCTATCTCTCTGATGGGTTTGTTTTGTTTTTTCAGCCTAATGATGGCTTGCTTCACTGATAGTGACAGCTCTTTGGATCTAATATTGAGAGTTAACAGCAACAAATGCAAATAGCACACTTGAAATTAACTCTGGACCTTTTATCTGCTCTTTGTAAGTGGGATAATGAGGGAATAACAAACACCTGGCCATTGAACAGCTGAGCAGCCAATTGTCCCATTACTTTTGGTCCCTTAAAAAGTGGGGGGCACATATACAAACTGTTGTAATTCCTGCACCGTTCACCTGATTTGGATGTAAATACCCTCAAATTAAAGCTGCAGTTAAAGCACATCTTGTTCGTTTCATTTCAAATCCATTGTGGTGGTGTATAGAGCCAAAAAGATTAGTTTTGTGTCGATGTCCCAATATTTATGGACCTGACTGTATATATATATATATATATATATATATATATATAATTACTATGAGTTGGTACCAGGGGAGGGGACCCAACACAAAACACTTTTTACAAACCCCCTCAGGTGTGGAGAGGGGGCAAAACTTTTATTCTTTTTTTTGCACCAGGGCCCTTCATTCTCTAGCTCTGCCACAGCTTACAACAGTGAGATATATAAAGAGTTATGTAGACAATTCTGTTACTGTTGTTATTAACCTTACCTGTGTGTTTGGTTCTTATTGATCAGGATGTTTTTTAAGATTCCTCAGTTTTTTCAGGGTTATAGATTCGGTAGGTAGATTCATAGTTTTTCTAATTAAAGTGCATTGACGTGTCTTTATCAACTTAATTTCAAAGCCATTAATGATACTGCATTACTCTACATCCCTCACTGATCTCCAGATACTCAGCCTGTGACTTACACCTCACTTCACCATTCCTTGTAAGAGATATTTTTTAATGGGAAATTAAAAATCTGAAGTTTCAAATTACAACACAAAACCTTCCTCTCAACCCTGACCTGTTTAAATAAACTAAGTTGGGATTATTTCCTATTGCATGGTCATTAAACCAGTTTGCTTAAAGAGATATGGAAGGTATCTGAATTTTACTAGGTATATAATTGCTTCAGCTTAAGAGAGATTTAAGAGGGAGGTTGTCCACGTCTACAGGCTCTCTGGTAGCTGAGGAGGCTAAAGCTGACCATTAACAATGGTCAATTTGACAGGCATCAAAGGATTGTTTCAGAGAGTAATTGTACCTCTTCTTTGGTCCTCCTCTGTCGCGATTACCAGTGGTGAGTTTACCATATAGCACAATCTTTGGCAGCCGATTATCCTCCATCCTAGAGATGTGTCCTGCACAGCGCAGCTGCGTCTTCAACAGCATGGCCTTAATGCCGTTGACTCCTGTCTGTTCGAGGACTGCAGTGTTAGTGACTTGGTCACTCCAGTGGATGTTGAGGATAGTGCGGAGGTAGCGCTGATGAAAGTGCTCAAGAAGTCGTAGATGATAGGTTACCCACGACTCAGAGCCGTATAGTAGGGTGGCCAACACAACAGCTCTGTACACACTGATCTTGGTGCGTTTACTCAGATGCTTGTTGTTCCAAACCCTTTCATATAACCTGCTAAATGCACCATTTGCCTTTGCCAGTCTGTTGTCAATTTCCTTGTCAACCTTGGTGTCTGAGGAGATGCATCAGAAGTATGCAAGATGCAATTTGCTGCAGAGCTGTCGCCGTATGGGAAGCAAGGGCAGTGTCGGCAAAGAGTAGCTCTCGAATGAGTCGTTCCACTGTCTTTGTGTGGGCCTTTAGTCACCTTAGGTTTCAACAGACTGCAGTCGTGTTCGGTATCTGATTCAAAGAACATACTCATCATCGAGGTCTGCCGTGGCCCTTTAAAGCATCATCGTGAAGAATAGCATGAATAGGGTCAGTGCTAGGACACAGGTCTGCTTCATGCCGTTAATTATTGGGAAGGGCTTAAACAGGTTGTGGCTGTGCCTGACTTGGTTTTCATATAGCTGGATGATCATGTTGAGGAACTTGGGAGGGCAATCATATGTTCCAGGATTTGCCACAGACCCCTTACTTTGGTAAGGTCGAGAAACATGACGTAATGTCCCTTGTTATGTTCTCAGCATTTCTTGTAGCTGCCTGTGAACAAGCACCATGTCCGTGGTGCTCCTGTTGGCTCTGAAGCCACACTGACTCTTGGGGAGGAGATATTCTGTTACAGTGAGCAACAGTGTTGAGGAATAGTCTTGTGAGGATTTTCCCCACGACGGAGAGCAGAGTTATCCCCGGTAATTGGAGCATCTGACTTTTATCACTTTTTTATGTAGAGGGTGACAATGATTGCCTCATGAAGGACCTGTGGCAGTTTGCCTTGCCGCCAGCAGCAATATAAGAGATCATTGAGTTTAGCGTGAAGTGTTGGCCCCGGTGTTTCCAGATCTCTGCTGGCATCCGATCAACTCCTGCTGCCTTATCATTCTTTAGCTGCGCAACAGCTTTTACAGTCTCTTCGAGATTAGGGATTTTGTTCAATTCTGTTTTCATTTGTAGCTGTGAAGGCGACGGAGCGCTGAGACTGAAACTATGCGGTTGACGCAGAATAGTGTCTGAAAGTGGTCAGACCACCAGTTCAGGATCAATGCCTTGTCTGTATGGATTGTTTGACCATCTGAACTGCATAGTGGGCCTTGAACCAGGTGTGAAGGGCCGGTCACAGTTTTCAGGGCTTCATAAAAGCCTCTGTAGTTGCCAACATCTGCACAACACTGATTTCTTTCCATGAGGTTGGTCCACCACCATTTCTGAATTTCTCTAAGCTTTCGTTGGAACTTGCTGCACACATGATGGAAGGCAGCTTTCTTATTAGGGCAGAATGGAGAGAGAAGTGTATGATGAGCAGATCTCTTTTTTAACAGAGAAGTTCTTACAAGCTCTGCTTTTATTGCTTATAATCAAACAAATTGGTCAGCCCACTGCAGCATATGCAGACACAGACTCTGTAGGGCTGTGCGTGCTATGTTGAGTCGTAGCCTATCAGGGAACACATCTCAGCGGCATGTTGCAGCATGTTGCAGAGAGATGGTCACTGATTGGTTAGTATGAGGCACTTAAGCATGTAGCGTTTTCTGTATCACTTTTTTTTGTTTTCTAAACTAAACTATAATGACAGTAGGAAAGACAAAACATTTTTCTAATGTCTAACACATTTTATTTTATATTTATCATAGGAAAACAGTATTTGTTACAGGGATAGTTACTACCCAAATTTGTGATCATGGATTAATAAAGATCATCATTTCGACAGTGCCCTTTCTTATTCTGTTGCACAGGCTCGTAGCTCCACCCTTGATAACTGTGACAAAATGTCTTAAAGGAGGCTTCATTCGCCACCTAGAACATACTTTCCTTCAAAATCTATAAGTCAATCAATACTTTGTACTACATCCCATTAACCAGCAAATGAGTGAAAGCATATTGACCATATGCCAAAATGAAATATGTTGCCTTCCACTGTGTCTGATTACAGCACATGCAACAATGCATTAGTACCTCCCTCTTTTACATTGAATGCATTATCTGGCTCTTTAAATGACCACTGTACAGTGAATAAAATATATGTGTTTGGAAACTTTAACTCTGAATAAGAGCAGAAAAGCATATGGGAGGTTACATAGTTACATAGTAATTATGATTGAAAAAAGACTTTCAGTCCATCAAGTTCAACCTTTTAAGATCTCCTTTGATCTGCAATATGCAGATTAAATATTTATTAATTAATTGTTAATTAACTATTAATCAGTTATTTTTTTTTATTTTTATTATTAATCCAGAGGAAGGCAAACAGAAAAGAAAAACCCAAGTAAGACTTAGCCAATCGTCTTAAAGAAAAAAAAATTTCCTTCCTGACCTCAGATACTGGCGATCGGATCTCTCCCTGGATCAATACTGTCTCTCTAATTATCCATGATAACCCTAAATTCCTTTTTTAATTAGAAATAAATCCAGTCCCCTTTTAAAGTATTCTATCTAATGCGCTGTCACCACCTCCTCTGGTAGAGAATTCCACAGATTAACCACCCTTACTGTGAAGAACCCTTTTCTTTCTTAAGGTGGAATCTTTTTACTTCTAACCTCAAGGGATGCCCTCTTGTCAGTTGACAATCGGTTCCTGGATTTGTCCACGTATATGATATAACTGAGTATTTATTTACTTTTATGTACTTTATTTTATTAAGAAGTGCCTAAAAGTTACATAGTTACATATTAATTGAGGTTGAAAAAATACTTTTGGCCCATCAAGTTCAACCTTTTAAGATCTCCTCTGATCTGCAATATGCGTATTAGTTGTTAATTGATCCAGAGGGGAAAAAACAAGTGAAACTTTGCTAAATTGTCTCAAAAGTAAAACAAATTAATTCCTTCCTGGATATATTTTTTTTATTTAAAAATATATCCAATCCCTTTTTAAAGTTATCTATTGAATCTGCTGTCACCACCTCCCTGTAGAGAATTCCACAGATTAACTACCCTTACTGTGAAGAACCGTTTTCTTTCTTTAAGTTGGCATCTTTTTACCTTTAACCTCAAAGGATTTCCTTGTGTCAATTGAAAACCTCTTGGCACAAAAAGCTCCCTTGACAAATCTTTATACCGACCCTTGCCTTTTTTCTAGAGAAAATAGGTTTAATTTGGTAAGTCTTTCTTCATAACTTAGCCCCTCCATTCCCCTTATTAGTTTTGTTGTCCTTCTCTATACCTTTTCCAGTTCTAAAATGTCCTTTTTATGAAGTGGTGCCCAAAACTGTATTCCAAATGAGGGCGTACTAGGGATTTGTATAGTGGTAGAATTATATTTGCTTCCCTTGCTTCTATACCCTTCTTAATACATGCTAATAGTTTATTTGCCTTTGCAGCTGCTGCTTGGCATTGAGAACTGTTACCTAGGTGGTTTGCCCACAAGCACTCCCAAATCCCTTTTAATATCTGATACCCCTAGATTTGGTTGTTTATTCATATTAAATATCATCTGCCATTTAATTACCCATTTCTCTAATTTATGCAAATCCCTTTGGAGGGAAAGTACATTATTTTCTGATTTAATTACCTTGCACAACTTTATGTCATCTGCAAAAATGGAGACAATACTTTCGAGTCCTACTTCTAAGTCCTTAATAAATATGTTAAAAAGGAGAGGACCTAATACAGAGCCCTGAGGAACCCCACTTACCACATTAGTCCAATCTGAGAACCTGCTCTCAATCCATGTGCATATATTTACTGAAATTCCTGTATCCCTTAGTTTGCACAATAGTCTCCCATGTGGCACTATATCAAAAACCTTTGCAAAATCTAAAAAGATTACATCCACTGAGTTGCCCTGATTCAGGTTCCTATTAACCTTCTCATATAAACTAATTAGGTTAGTTTGACATGACCTATCCCTCATAAATCCACATTGACTCTTACTTATAATCCTGTTTGAATAGACATAGTCTTGTATATTATGCCTTATTAACAATTCTAAAACATTTCCCACTACAGAAGTGAGGCTTACAGGTCTATAATTCCCTGGATTTGCTCTTGCTCCCTTCTTAAATATAGGTATCACCTATCTCCATTTATTTGGTAGAGACCCTGCGTTGAGTGAATCTTAGAAATTAGATATAATGGTTTGGCTATTACAGAACCCAGTTCCCTCAGTACCCGTGGATGTATTCCATCAGGACCTGGAGCTTTATTAACATTTATTTTTTCCAACCTCTTTTGGATTTCTTCCTGCGTTAACCAATTGATGGTAGTGTAGCCCCATTATGTTGCAGTTATGCTTTTTACTGCCTAAATCAAACAAATAGTCCATGTATCGGTCTGCCCACTACAGCATATGCAGACACAGACTCTGTTGTGTTGAAATTGCAGTGCAGTGTCCTAGCCTATCAGTGACCATGACTCGGAAAACATGCTGCTGAGATGTGGTCTCTGATAGGCTAGGACTGCACTACAAAGCCAGCATTATAGAGTCTGTGTCTGCATATGCTGCAGTGGGTAGACCAATACAGGGATTTTATGCAGCGCTTAGAAGCACTTCTTAAAGGTATATTGACTTTTACCTATTTTTTACTTTTTCTTATCTAACACATACTGCTTATATTAGAAACACACATTACATGGAGTCATTCTATACACATACATGTTTTTTTTAATTTAAAATAAATGTTTTCCACACCCCAGAGGTGCCTACATAGGCACCTCGTACTAACCAATAGAAAAACAGAGCACTCCGCATGAAGCTGCTTCCTTGTTAATTTAGCTGAGATGTTCAGGGGTACTTGCAAAATTTAGGGTAAGTTTATGATTCACCTGTATCCAATGCATTTACAAGCCATGAAACTTCTATACAATTTTAATAGAATAAAGTACACAAAAGTAAATAAATACACAGGCATATTACATACCGTACCTAGTAAAATCCAGCAATCTTCCATATCCACTTGAACAAGCAGTTAGAAACTCATAATGCTAGATTTTGATTAAAAATACATGTTGAAGTTTCTGCTGGACCATGGAGGCATCCATGTATGATTTACTCTTGGAAGCTGTGTGTGAGATGGGTATTCAAAATTGTGGAGAGCAATACTTGCATTTCCTGATGTAAGCATCCAGTTTCTGAGCATGAGAGGGGGATGGGGTGTGGTGATCCAGTTAGCTCCCTCTTCTTCTCCCTCCCTCTCCTTCTCTCTTCCTCCCTCTCACTTTGCAGCGCAATGCAAGGCTCACAATGCACAGTGCGCATGCAATTCTCTTTCTCTCTCTCTCCCTCTCTCACTCCTTCTCTCTCTCTCCCTCCTTCTCTCTCTCCCTGCATCTCCTTCTCACTCTCTCTCCTTCCCATCTTCTGTCTCCCTCCCTCTCCTTCTCTCTCCGTCCCTCTCTCTCCCTCCTTCTCTCTCTCTCCCCCTCCTTCACTCTCTCTCCCCCTCCTTCTCTCTCTACCTCTCCTTCTCTCTCTCTCACTCTCCTTCACCTTCTCTCCCTCCCTCCCTCTCACTCTCTCTCCCTCCTTCCTTCTCTGTCCTTCTCTCCTATCTCCCTCCCTCTCCTTCTCTCTCCCTCCCTCTCCTTCTCTCTCTCTCCCTCTCACTCTCTCTCCCCCTACTTCCTTATCTCCCTTCCCTCCTTCTCTCTGCCTCTCCCTCCCTCTCCTTCTCTCCCTCCCTCTCCTCTCTCCCTCTCCCTTCTCCGTCACAATATGCAGCGGGCATGCGCAACTCTAAATTTTGCAAGAGGAACACACAAACTTGCATTACGACAACTATATTATTGATTCTGCTTTAATTAGGAGCAGGCGTGGCCTTCTTCCTAACAGTATTAGAGGCTTGGGAGGGTGCTCAGATACAGATAGGATTTTTATTCCGTGCAATTGAAAGGCTGCCAAATTAAAGGATCAATGTGGTAATATTTTTCTACTATCTTTTGAATAATATACTTCCATTCCTCTCACCCAGATTTACACCTACTAACTCACCAGAACCTCCCAGCAAAAAAGGTAATTTCAGAGGAAGATCATCTTCGTCAGATGTCATTATTAATATTAATACTTCTGTTATGATATTTTAAGAGATAGCCATTTACTCTTTCAAATGTAAATAGTTTTTTTTGCATAGCCCTACTTAAACCCCTCTGTTTCCTGCCCTATTATCTTTGTGGATACACTCTCCCTCCCCTATCTCTCCTCCCCCTTACAAGTAAACTCTTCTGCTTTCTTTCCAGCTTCCATTCCTCTCACCCAGATCTACACCTACTAACTCACCAGAACCCAATCCCCACCCGCCCCTGGTTAATCTTAATTTATTGAGTCACGCAAATTAAATTAGCAATACTTGCTAACTATTCTTAATTACTCTTTACACTATATTTCCTTGTGTTTTCCCCTTCCTCATAACCTCCTGCTTTTTCCTTAGGCTCTTCATCTCAACTTTTCCATCATGTCTCCAACATAACAATCTCACCTTCCATCCTCTCCTCTCATCTTTTACACTCCCATAAATTAGTCTCCTTCCTCCAGTCTCTAACTCATCCCTCTTCCAAAGCTCATAAGCAGAAACACTTCTGCAAGCTCCATTCCCATATCCTCCCTCTCTTACCTGACCACTAGGGGCATATAACATATCACATATTAAAACCATTCACCTCAAATACTTTTGTTCAGATCCCTTCCCTCTCCAACTAAATGAACTATTTTCTAACTTTGCATACTTCCTACCTAGGTAAACGCCACTTCCTTCCAGACCCTTCCATTCCTTTTCTGTTTATTCGTGCTGAGGTTTCTGCCTCTTTCACTCCCTTAGATTATAAGTAGCGATTTTCCAGTCTTGTTGGGTGCTTTTGAAAAAATCATTTTCTACAAAGATTCTAAACTCAAAACAGGGCCTTCCATTTTCTGCAGATTGTTAACATTGTATTCTTCATTGTTCCTACCCCTGTACTGCGATACAGAATATGTTGGCGCGTTACAAATAAAAGTTAATAATAATAATAATGGCAAAATATTTAAAAAAGTAAAACAATGCAGCATTTACATAAAATTTGACATGCAATTATTCTTTATTGTGTGAATCCTTTTTTGTATCTGCTGATTCTACAGCTACTTTATCAGGAGGGTAGGTCCTTATAAAATAATAAGCTTTCCATTACTCCTACTGTCAGTTGTAGATGCCACATTCCTACCTTGTACATTCAGATTTTGAATAACTTAACAAATGTGCAAATTGATGTTAAAAAGGGAAAATAAAATAAACACAGCCTTTAAATTTTTCACATTTATTTACAAGTATTCTTTACTGCAGGGTTTTAGTTTCTTTACTGAGTCTCCTTCCTTCAACTTGTGTTTCGATACGGTGTAAACTAATAAGCATTCAATTAGACCTAGTGGCAGTTGTTGCTGTCACATTGCCTTTATACAGATACAAACTTAATGTATATTCAAAGTCACCTCCTACCTCTGAAAGTGTATCACTGGACTCTAAAATGGATGATTCTACAGTAATATAATTATTATTATGCTTTATTTTGAAATAATTACATAGAAAAGTAACACATTATAGGCTGCACAATTATATACTTTGCTTTCTAAAACCATATTGCCTTTATTTAATAGGGGCTATACTTTGTTTTTGATCCTTAGCAAAATAATTCATTGGAAGTGATTCTCACAGCTGAATCAAAGTCATGTCAGTAAACAATACAGTCCGACCCCCCCCCCCCCCCCCACACACACACACAAATATATTCTATTACAATGAAGAGTTTCTCTAGAAACTACTTTTATGCAATACTTTTATGTCTTTCACAACTGCTAATAGTTTAGCTTTGTCACAAGCATGTGAAGCTTTTCTCAAACTACAACAGTCCTTTCAGAAATTATGGGATGTAGGAACATAAGCTATATACCTCAGTGAGAAGAAGAGTGATGATGAGTTGTGGGTAGAATTAAGTGGTGAGAGGGTAACTGGTGACAGAAGGGGAGATGTTTAAAGAGAATGAGTAGTGAGGGATGCTGAATGACTTTAGAAGTTGTAAAAGGTATTAAAGAGGGAGGATGGTGAAATAATTTGAGTGTGGCTTGAGTGGTGGGAGAAGTTGAGTAAGGGACCTTCAAATATATTTTGAAACACTCAAGAACCCAAACTCCTTACTCATTCTTTCATCCCATCTGAATTTAACACAGAATGACAAAATCATCTGAGATCAGAGGCATTGATGTTTTCAAATTGCTCAAGATCTAAGTGACTTCTCAAAAATCTCCCTTTGCCATATTCACTAAGATGCTTATTACATTAAACAGAGACAGCTGTTGTGAAACTTTCAGCTTCACCTGGGGGGATTTAAAACCAAATCACATTATACAGGAATATACAGTACCACATAATTGTTTTACTGATTTCAAAAGATAGACTTCTATATTTTCATTGCAATGGAATGCTAACACATAAATATAAGTAACTAGCTACTTGCCCATCAAAAATGACGGGATTACAATTGTAAGGCTGGCAATGCTGTTTGCC
This sequence comes from Discoglossus pictus, assembly GCA_027410445.1. Taxonomy (NCBI): domain Eukaryota; kingdom Metazoa; phylum Chordata; class Amphibia; order Anura; family Alytidae; genus Discoglossus; species Discoglossus pictus. The sequence continues at coordinate 384,476,874 of CM050167.1, forward strand.
ACACAATATGAGGCTTTTGCTCCTCTGAGCACCTTTGGCACTCATCACAAGCTTCACGCTGAGTGCCTTTGGAGCTCATCGTGTGGCTCGCAATGAGTGCCTTTGGTGCTCATTGCGAGCCTCTCCCCAGTGTACTTCAACTTTCTGGCTTTGCACTGATCATCTTCGGCGCCCACCGCGAGCCCCACGCTCAGCGCCTTCAACGATCACCGCGGGGCTTGCAATGAGCGGCTTCGGTGCTCATTGCAAGCCTCTCTTCAGCTCAGGGCTCATTGATGGCTCGCAATGAGCACCTTCGGCGCACATTGCAAGCCTTTCCTCTTTACTGCACTCATTGCAAGCCTCTCCCACTCGCGTTGCTCGTGAGCCCCGCGATGAGCGCCTTCGCCACTCATTGAATGGCTCGCAATGAGCAACGCTGGGCGCTCATTGCCAGCCTTTCCTCTCGCCTACTGTACAGGCCGCTCATTGCAGGGTTCGTTAACCTGCAAGTTTAGTGCTTGGGAATGCCATGTGTCTCTTTCCAGCATCTCCCTCCTGTCCCTTCCCTGTGTGTTTCTCATCTGTGTGTGTGATGAATGCTTGCGTGGCGCGCAGTGACTGCCATTGGTTTTATTTTTAAAGTCCCGCATGCCTGGCGTGGTTGGTGGAAGTGTGTTCGGTGTGGTGTATTTCCGAAGTCCCGTGTGCCTGGCATTGTTCGTGTAAGTGTTACTGTCTTAAGCGTCGTGTATTTTGTAAGTTTTGCAAGCCTGGCGTTGCTGAGCCTCGTTTTCCTGCTGTTTCTGAAATTTTGCGTTTTTCATCCACCTTTTTTTCCCTCTCTTAGGCGAATTTCGAGTGACGAAAAACAACAAATATGGGTGTAATTCGCTTGCAACCTCACTCCCAGACTTCCTGTGTCTCCTCCTGTGCTGTGTGTGAGTGTGTTATATTTTTTTGTAGATTATTTATTTTTGGTCGGTTTTTAGAGTTACGCACTTGAACAGTGCTGCGCCTCTGCTTCACCTCCCTTCGCAAGGCTCACCTGTGTGACGGCGCCACTGGCTGCAATGAGCGCCTTTTGTGCTCATTGCAGCCTAAATGCTGCGCAGCTGCTTCGCCTTGCTTCGGAAGGCTCACATGTGTGACGGCGCCACTGGCTCGCCTCGCTTTGCGAGGCTCTCAGTTGCGCCCTCGGTTTGCAAGGGACGCAACTGCGTTACCAACATCGCAAACGTTACGAACACTGACAACAATATATGTGATACTATAATGTAGAAGTTGGTTCTTATTAAAACATAGAATATATTGAAAAGTAGGAGTCTAATGTTATTTAATTCATTATCTTACATTATGAGTGCAATGATATACCCAGATTTAGTGAACCATTGCCAGCCTCTCCCCGTGTATTATAGGGGCATCGCGATGAGTGTTACTGCCTTGGGTTGAGTATTACTGCCTTGGGTTGAGTATTACTGCCTTGGGTTATGTGTTACTGCCTTGGGTTAAATGTGACTGGCTTGGGTTAAGGGTTACTTGCTTGCATTAAGTGTTACTGGCTTCGTGCTCTTTTTTACTGCCGTCGGACTCGTTTTCATCCCGTTTTTTCAGCCACCAAATATGCCTCAAATTAACTTAAAACCTCATTCACAGGCTCCCCCCTTGTACTGTGTGTGAGTGTGTAAGTTATTTTGAGGCATATTTGGGCTTTTTGCTGGTCTTTGCAGTTCTGTGGTTTGGCCGTTAACTTCGTAATTTCGTGCAGCCCCACAACTGCATGCCTCGGTTTGGTTCTTACGGGGATCGCAATGAGCACCAAAGGCCTTCGGGGGTCCTGCAGCCTAAGTCCCAAGGCCCTCTTGATGAGCACCACAGGGAGCCCTGCAATGAGCGCCTAAGGCACGTCTTACGGGGATCGCGATGAGCGCCAAAGACCTTCGGTGCTCCTGCAGCCTAAGTCCCAATTGGCACTACATCCCTTTCCCACAAATCGCCCAGAAGTTGCATCATTTAAACCAATGAGTTGTTACTGAATTCTTGAAACTTTTGAAGGAATGAGATGGAGTGAGGCAAGGGGTTCCACAGAGTAGGTACAGCTTGAGAAAAGCTCTGAAGGTTGGAGTTAGAGGAAGTGACAAGAAAGGAGGAAAGAAGCAAGTGATTTAGGGAGAGAACAGGCGGGTGGAGGAGCATATTGACATGGGGAGCGATACAAGGGTGTGTGATTTTAAATGTCAGGATTTTAACCTTCATTTTGGAGACTATAGGAAGATAGTGGTGTGACCAATATATTTTAGATAATTTATGATTTTATACAATACAGGATTTTAAAGTATATAATTAGATATCATGATTATGTTAACTGATGATTCATATGTTAAATTTTGGAATATAATGTGATTAATTGTTTATGATTGCTTGAATTGATGTCTTCATAAAAAATGGAAAAAATAGAAATCTATATGCTCTGCGATGTGGTTCCAACAATGACAATAACTGAAACTCCAAAAAACATAAATATATTATAAATTTAACGATGCAAAAGATTTTCTTAAATATACTTATTAATGTGTGCTTTTGTAAACCTTAATATGGTCTCATAATTCATAGTTTTCCTTTAAAGTACAGTATTCTCTGGACAGTAACACACTTGCATTTATATTTTATTGACCCTACTATTTGCACATCACTTTGCATTTCTGAAAACATTATAATTACACAACAGTGAATAGGTAATAGAGATAGTAAATGTGCACAAACATTAATATTGAACATGCATAATTTAAACGTGAATAATCTGTGCTTTGAACAATGGGTGATAAATTGCAATGCTATGTATAGTCTACAGGAAATGTTTATCATCAATTGCTTTTGTAGAAATAGGTAAATAAGGACAAAGTCTTTGTTGTCTTAATGTAATTTTAACTAGAAAATAAATGTATGAGTGACAATCTACTAACTGTGCTTCAGTCAGTCTGTGTTATTTTTTCTAAAATGTAGACAAAACAGTATAAAGTATCCTGTTAGGAAAGGCTTTCTGTGCAAGTCGGTGCAACTAAGTTAATTTTAGGAATGACTGCACCATGTGATTTGAGCGTATAAAGTTCACACATCAACAGTGTTCCTCCAAAGATGTTTGAAGATATAACATCAGAACATACTTTAACTCATTCAAAACCAATACTCTCTGAAGTCAAATCACTGATCATTAGATATATTATCATTTACATATTGTTCTCACTTAAAAACATTAAAGGATCACTGCCACCCCAACGAGTTGGTTCCATTCCATTCCAATAAAGGGACATTTACCTTGCTTCATACGTATGGGAGATAACATTGCAGTCCATTGTTTTAGCTATCACGGAAATAAATAATCAGACTGTATTACTAATTAACACATCAAACAGCTAATAAATATTCTGGAGATGGTCATTTGCATACTAATGAAACACACACAAACCAAGTTGATTACCTCAGCGATGACTGACTTGAGAAAGCAATCTCTAGAACTATGTAAAGCCAGCTTCCATTTTCTTTAATAATAGCTTTAAAAAAAATAACAAGTTGATTTTGGGTGTAGAGTTTCTTTAAAGAGAATCTTCCATCAAAACACATTCATTAATCGTCAAATCTCAAACTATCTAAAAGGAGTGGTAATTTTCTGTGAAAATGAATTGCTGTGAGCTCATGGAGTGCACCATTTTGCAACTTAACATATATGTACACATATTTACCCACTTGTAATACAAAGCTTAGCTCAAGACAATGGTAACGGAATAACCAATTATAGTATTGTATTGAGAATCCAGGTTGCAATTAGAGGAACAGAATAGCAGACAAGAAAATCTACTAAAATGCCTCTTCCCTAGGCATTCAAAATATGTGTTTTACAGGAAACTAAAACTTTACATTTATTGCACGTTTCAGGGTAAGAGTGTATTCAACCCACTTGAACGGCTCTTTTATTTCTAATTTTCCATACAGTCAGGACTGGATCTATCCCTTGGGTGAAGTGTAGGACTCGTTGGGTGCCAACATATGGAAAGCCTACATCAAAGCGTGTAAAGTTTTGTAGGGAAGTTGCGCTTTAGGGTAACACTGAGCGCCCTATCCTGCAGCAATAATGCAGGTGTTAGAAAGAATTTAGGCACATAAGAACTAATCTTAGAAGAATGAAAAAACTCATATCATACCTTTAGTTTTCTTACCTTAACAGCTTCATTATATTATTGATAAATAGGGTAGTATAATACTGCAATCTTACTAATATAGTATCCCTGAATTTTGTCTTGTAAAAACATCCATTAAACACATTAAAATTGTAGATAACTTTCCCAGACAACCCAAGCAGGTGTTTCATTTTCCTGTACTTGTTACTCTATGGGGCACAATATGTAAGGCCTTATCATGGGTGTCAGATTGGCTTGAGCGGGATCCTGCATACAGCAGTATACACGGTCAAAGCCTAATCATATCCCTCCTCCTTTATCCAGTTTATCTCCAGCTGTTTTCTTCAAGATTGCAGAAGAATGAGCTAAGTAATGTATATTTTCTGTAGCATATACTGTAGCAATGGGCCCTATATCAAACATATAAATATATGTATGGACATTTTGCTCAAGTGCGCTGCCATTGCTAGTGGGTTGAAATATTACTAGCTAACAGTGTGCCTATTTTTTTTTTTTCTGGTCATTTCCAAGGTTAGGAGGTACAGTAAGCATGAGTGAACACAATATAAGGTGTACTGGACCATCATTGAGCTTTGACGCAGGCTGGGCTATGATGTCATTGGCCCCGCCCCTTGATAACACTGACCTTGCCCACACTGCCTACACAAAGGTATACAAGGGAACAGCTCTATTGTAATATGCTTGCTGCTGCCCCAGACCCAGTGTGCTAGCTGTTACGACCCCATCCCCTTTACTGAACATGCTCAGTCTCAACCAGAACCTAAACTGATCAAACATTATTTTTACTCCAGCATACTATTTCTAATGGTCTATACTCAACAAACAAACATGTGAAGTTTACTTAAAAGTTACGCAGGAGGAGGGTAGAGCTCACTGTATAAAACAGCCACAAAACAGCTTCGATATCATGTATATAATTGTGGATCTTATGAATTTTGGTCACGTTTGCGATGTTGATCACGCACTTGAGGCTTTGTAAAGTGAGGGATGCAGTTGCAGGGCTGCAATGAGCGCAAAAGGCGCTCACTGAAGGCCGGGCGCTCTTCGCGAGGTTCATGGTACCTAGGCTGCAATGAGCGCTAAAGGCGCTCACTGCAGGGCTTGCAATGAGAGCCACAGGCACTCAATGCGAGGTTTGCCGGAGTTAGGCTACAATAAGCGCCAAAGGCTCTAATTGCAGGGCTCATGATGAGCGCCGCTGGCGCTTATCGCGAGGCCCGCAAGACTTGAAAACAGCCTAGACATGAGCACAGAAGGCACTCATGTCCATGGCCGCAATCACCACCGAAAAACGAAGCACTTTGCTGCTGATCGCGAGGCACGCAGTTTACTAATTTAACGGCTCAAATTGTTTCAAGCATGTAACTCCAAACACCGCCAAAAAACACCAAATAATAAAAAAATTAAATTACACACAGCACAGGGCTTAGTTTTTGGTTCATTTGAGGCATGAAATCGGCTAAGCAAGAAAAAAAATGGCAACCGAAAAAAATGTACACGGATGAAAACGAGACTGAAGGCGGTAACACTTAGCGCAAGACAGTAAACACGGTCACGAAGCCAGTAACACTTAGCGAAACAACACACGCAACGGCACTCATCGCGAGCCACGCAAAATGTGAGCAGAGACACAAAGGAGAAAGGCACAGGGGACCAAGAGGGTCGAGAGGGTGGAAAGAGACACAGGGCTGAGAGACGGATGAAAAGAGACACAGGGAGGGGAAATAAGGAAAAACAAAAGACACAGGGCAGGGAGAGAGGGGAAACAAACACAGGGGCAGAGACTGGGGAGAGGCTCGCGATGATGGCCGAAGGTGATCATTGAGAACCACAAAAGTTGCGGGTTGCCAAGGCCAGCAATGAGCGGCAAATCCGCTCATTGTGGGGCTCGCTATGATGGGCTCAGATTGTGTGGCAAACAGCATTGCAAAGCTTGAAATGTTATTCCCGTAATTTTTGACGGGCAATTTCCTAGTACATATATATATACACATTGAAATCTTTAGGAGAAGTGAAACAAAAAGCCTTTAGAGACCTTGCCATTAAGGGCAAACATCCCATCCTGATTACAAACACTATGAGTCTCATTCAATTCAGCTTTCGGGAGATCCGGGCTTTGAAAATGTAGCCCACAAGTTATTTTGCAATTCAAGTGGCGTCTTTTTGCGGGCTCTGATCGGGTTACTGGCTCCGGCCTCCGATTCACTGCGATGGTTCACATTGCAAGTTAATGCCCCTCCAAGCCTTTGATCTTTCACGGCTGCAAGAGTTGGGAACGCTAAAACCGCAAATCGTTATTTAATAGCTCCAAATTCCCCTCGCAAAGCAAGCCGTTAGGCACGCAAATGGCAAAAGTCGAACCACAAGTCACGGATACCAAGGAGGACTCGCAAAGGGCTTAATGACATGTCCAGGGAACTTTTAATAAAAGTACAGTAGAGTGTTTATATGTGCATTTAAAGTGAAAGTGATGTTAGATCTTAGAATAAATAGTACAACATTCTCAAGCCCGCAAATCGGCCCCCAAAATTTTTTTATTTCATGTCTAATTTCTGTGTTATATCAATCCCGGCAATCAATGTGTTAATACATATAATGGAACTCGTATGTAATAGAATATCATATTTACGGCTTTATCAATACTGCATCATATGTGGAATGTGGGTCCGATCGTAACTTGTAATTCAAGCCCATAAGAATTTGAAATTCAACCTCCATTTTTCGTTGAAGTAATAATGACGATTCCATTGGCTGTTTCTAATTGGGAGTTACGGCCTTGCTTGATTGATCATGTTCAAGCTCGCAAATGCTACATACGGTAGCATGGTTTACGATGTGCACTATCAGGCCGGGTCTTGCGGCCTCGACCAATTGAATAGCAGCATAAGTTGCAGGCCTGCAGACTTACGGACTACATTCCGTGACTTGCGGGCTTGCAATTGAAGTTAAACAAAACTCCCTTTAAGGCCCTACCATTGGAGAAAAAAATCAGATTGTACCCTGCCAATCAGATAGTACCCTGGATCAATATCTTACCTCTTCTAGTCAATTGACATAACCTTGTTTGCCCTTTTTATTTATCAAAAAATACATCCAACCCCTTTTTAAAGTTATAGATTGAACCTGCTGTCACAACCTACTTTGGTAGAGAGTTCCACAATCTGACCACAATTACTGTGAAAAACCAACAAGAGTACTATCCTTTCTGTGCACAGGAGGCTCTGCTCAAGGAGGGTTGCAGCATAGCCTTTGAAAATGCCTAACTTAAATACAATTCATAGAAATTAACTTTATTTGTGTGCTTGAGTGGAGCTTGGAGAGGGATTATAAATTCTTGAGTGTGTTGTGAGGCCGTTCAACCATGTGGATTTCCAGGAGTTGTATTTGGGAGCATTTCAGGGGTTCCACCATAGCATTTTTGTGGGTTTATCAAATTAAACTAAAAATTTTAAGAAGCATATTTCACCATGCCACAAACAGCATGAATTATTAGTAAGTAATCTAAACAGGAAATATTTATACAGCTGCTCTTTCTCTATATACCGTATTGGTCCGAATATAAGCCGCACCCACATATAAGCCGCACCCGTAAAGTTCAAGGAGAAAAAATAGAAAAAAGATAGTATTCAAATATAAGCCGCACCCGTAAAATTGGAGAGAAAAAGACTCTCAAAGTGATCAGCCATTGCAAGAAATAGGCTTTCTAATTAGCACTGTAGCATTTTTTGCAGGTTACAGCCCTTACAGGATGTTAGAATCACTAAAACCGTAAATCGCTATTCAATACCGCAGTCTAAAGCACAAAAAACGGAACCCTTAATTGCAATTGCTCAAATCGGCAGTAATTTTGCATTCGCGAATAGAAGTCGCACACGTTACAAGCAAAGTTCGCAAATCGGCAATGATTTTTTGACGGTCGCGAATATAAGCCGCACCCGTAACTCGCAAGCTCAAAAATCGGAAAAAACGGTGCGGCTTATATTCAGACCAATACGGTATTATTTAACATTACCTCAACACCAGCATACCTGTTCAATGTGCCTTTAACATATCCCCTCCCAGAATTGTTATGTGAACACGGCTAGATTATCAGGTAATTTAATGAGAATGCAACCAAAAGAAAGAACAATGGTGAATGCTGCTTTAATGCAAAACAATGAATGACCCTCTTGAGAGCTGTATCATAATCTGTATGTACTCTTAGAGACTCATCAAAAATATCTTTGTTTTATAAAGTGCAGTTAAACATTCCATGCAAATATATTTAAACATAAAAAAATATAACATTGAATAAGTAGTTTAATATCTCATAATAATTATAGATGTATAATATGTATAGGTGTTGAATATGAAAAAAATCTATTTGAATATACAATTTATATAATCATTAGTTTCATAAAGAAAATTAGAATGAGATTAATTGTGAACAGGGTGCTTGTTTAATGTCTTTCTCAATGTGAGGTGCAGGCCAGCATTAATAGCTGGGCTCTAGCCTCTCAGCATATAAATGAGCTTGCTCTTCCTGCCCTGCCATTATTATGTTGTTTGTGCTAGGTTCTTTCTGGCTTTCCTCCTCAGCCCACTCTTAGTAAAATATTTTTTCTAGCAATATTTTACTACCACATTTATTCAAATTCTTTATAAACCTAAAACAAGAGCATTATTTATTCGTATACTATCATTTATTACAATTTATCATACTGTTGTCATTTTTCTACTCATCCACAACATTCTCATTTAAATAAACTTCTGCAAATGTCTTTACATTTCTACCCAACAGCTTTAAATTATGACCCTTAGATCTAGTAATCCTTTTATTTTGAGAATGTTTTCCTTTCATTAATAAGTATCTTTAACAAGAATAAAACATATCTTAGTCCTGAACAAGACAGTCTTTTTTCTTTCAATGGACCAGACAGGTCCTGCTTTACACTATGTGCGTAGTGTGCTTGCAGCTACCATATTTATTACTGGCACAATGATTGTTACATGAATGTGTGATGAAGTCAAGCTTGAACTAGTTAATTACACTGCCATAATGGCTACATGTGCGTCTGCACTGCACCACTTACACAGCAATGTACTCGTGTCCAGGGTCAGCCATTTTAAGATTGCTGGATAAATTGATTATTTAAAGAAACTGATACATTAAATATGGTATCCATGACTTTGTGCACTAATTTAATATAAAGGCATATCCAAGTTTCATGGATTAATACATTTCTGCAATCCTTAGGCAAAAAGCAGCTTATGTGTATGTACCACGACTTTTGGGTGCACGAGAGGTGCGCCCCACCATGTGCGCGGCAACAAGTGCGTGCACCAACAGCACGTCTGACAAATGCGTGCACCCACACCTCCGTGCCCAAAAACAGGGTGCCCAACTGTAGCGCGCCCAATAATTAAGCAGGGTGTCATACTTAGTACCATTAGTACTACGACCTCCCGCAGTACTCACCCTCTCTCTCCTATTTTTCTCCCCCCAGTATTCCCCCTCCTTCCTCACAGTATTTGCTCTCTCTCCATTACTCACTCTCTCTCCCTAGTACAGCACTCTGCACTCGCCCTCTCCTCCCCCACTACTCACCTTCCTTTTCCGGCTCTCCAACCCTGAATAATCACCCTCTCCCCAAGTACTCACCCCCCCAGTATTCACCCTCTCTTCCCCCAGTATTCACCCTTCTTAGTACTCACCCTGTCTTCCCCAGTACTCACCCTCTCCCCAGCTCTCCCAGTACTCACCCTCCCTAGTACTCACCCTGTCTTCCCCAGTACTCACCCTCTCCCCAGCTCTCCCAGTACTCACCCTCTCCCCAGCTCTCCCAGTACTCCCCCTCTCTCCCCAGCTCTTTCTCCCCAATACTCGGGCGGGCCATCTCTCCCCAGCTCTCTCACTACTCACTCTGTCTCTCCCGCTAGTACCCACCCTCTAACCACAGGTCTCTCTCCCCCAGTACTCACCCTCTCTCCTCAGTATGACACCCTTCTTAATTATCGGGCGCGCTATTGTCGGGCGCCCTGTTTTCGTCTGCGCTGATGTTGGTGCGTGCATTTGTCAGGCGCGCTGTTGTTGTTGCGCGTACATGACGGCGCACACATCTAGTGTGCCCAAAAGTCAAGGTGCCATGTAGCACATTTTAGTTTTATTAATATCTATAAATCCCTCTAATGATTATGTTGACACCTCCAGGGGGTGTCCACACATGCATCTGATCCACCCCTCCTATCAGCATGCAGCATCCGGGGAGTAATATTAACCCACTATTTACCTGCTGTTGCTACCTCAACCAATCTCCTTGCAGCTTCCTGTCTGTATGTCAGCAGCTATACATAGCACATACCAGTGATACACTACATAGCCCAGGCTGCTTTGCAGCACAAACAGGAACTCCAGAGCTTAACTCAAATGTTTCAGCTAATTTGATGCTAATTTACCCTGGGTTTTAACCCTAATTTGCAACTGCAAATTACACAACATTTTGCTGAGTTCAATGTAAGTGTTTAAACGTTTATATTGGATTTTTTCATGCAAAAATGTTTGAGTACACTACTAATTCTCCTCTATCAGATGCATTCATTATCCCGCAAACTTAGATATGCCTTTAATAATAATTTTTGAAATCTGCACAACTTTTGCTATTTTTACTTGTCTACGTTTTTTTTTACTTATTTATATATACCTAATCCACAATCAAGAATTTCTGTTGTGCATTTACCAAAATACCCTGTGAACAAAGGCGCTCCGAGGCCCCTGATCTTTGAAGGGCTACTGCGGACCTCCCGATTGTCCCCTGTGGTCCCCACAGCCCTCGCTAGCCCCCAGTAGCCCCCGCGGCTCTCCTGTGGCCCCATCAAGTCCTCTGTGGCCTCTGCGGGGTCCTCTGTGGCCCCTCTGGCATGCCATGGCCCCTTCTCACTCCAGAATCCCTTGGCCTTCTGACCTGCCGTGGCCCCGTCTCACCTCAGAAGTGAAGTGCAGCACCGAGCAGGTAAGAATACATATATATATATATATATGTAGATGAATATGTTAATGAGTACGTATATATATATATATATATATATATATATATCTCTATAATAGTTGTGAGCATACGAGCCGTTGCTCACGCTTGCGGGCGCGCGCTCCTTGCCAGCAACTGCGACCCTCGCAAACTTTACGCCGTAACGCAAACAAAATACAAGACACATTACGACCTCGCGAAAAACGGCCGCAACACGCGCACATGAAAACATCAAAAATTCAACAAATACACACAACAAATACATAAAAGGGGGAGCATCCAGGACCTCGAAAACTAAAGTTACACCTCAATTTAACTGAAATTAAAGCAGTTTAGACACTAAAAAATTCTCTAAGCGAGAGAAAAAAAACGAAAACGAGGCTAAAGGTCCCTAAACACGCAAAACACTACCATAAACACGCAAAACAGCTACAGATATTCCGAAAAACTTGCACGACATAGAAAACGAACGACGCTACATCAGCCACATTATATACACCAAACACCCTTAGCTCACTTACAATTTCATTGCCGTTATTTTTTGACGGGCAATATTCTAGTATATATATAAAACCTTGCATAAAAGCTGTGTAATACAAGAGGCATAAGCTTAAAGGAAGCCATGTTTAAAATGGTTTATGGATTGAAGAGCGAGGCATTTGTGAGCACAATTGCGTGTCCCTGCTCAGCTTCCCAGAATGCAGTGTAATAACAGTTTTTCTAGGAATTATGAGCTGGAAGCAGGTTTTTTAAATTGCTTTTGACATTCAAATGTGAACACAGATGTACTTTTTATTTACTGTACTACTGTACGGTGGAGGCTTCTATTTCCCTTTTGCCAACCATATATTAAATGATTGTTGTGGTGAACTACCTACTCATAAGATCCACAACACGATCCCGCTCCACGCTGATAATAGCCAGTAAGCAGGAAACAGCTGTAAAAGGATAGGATTCTCAGCTTGTGTATAGTCCAACCTTGGCTTTGCATAAAAACTGTGTAATACAGCAGGCATAAGCTTAAAGGAAGCTATGTTTAAAATGGTTTATAGATTGAAGAGTGAGACATTTGTGGGCACATTTGCATGTCCCTGCTAAGCTCCCTGCGATACTAGGAACTTGCCCATCAAAAATGACGGGATTAAAATTGTAAAGCTGGCAATGCTGTTTGCCACACAATGTGAGGCTTTTGCTCCACTGAGCACCTTCGGCGCTCATCGCAAGCCTCTCCCCCTGTGTACTTCAACTTTCCTGCTTTTCAATGATCACCTTCGGCGCTCATAGCAAACCTCCCAGCTACTGTATGGCCCGCTCTTTATAGGGTTCGTTAACCTGCAAGTTTTGTGCTTGGGAATGCCATGTGTCTCTTTCCCCCATCTCCCCTTGTCCCTTCCCTGTGTCTTTCTCCTCTGTGTGTCTGCTGATTGTTTGCTTGTTACCCACTTATGCGACTTTTTTTTTTTTTTTTTAAAGTCCTGCGTGTTTGGCGTTGTTCGTGTAAGTGTTACAGTCTTTGCCATTGTGTCTTTTCTAAGATCCGCGTGCCTGGATTTGCTCAGCCTCATTTTTATCCTGTTTCAGGTTTTGTACGTTTTTCGTCCGCCATTTTTTTCCTTGCTTAGCCGATTTTCGATTGTTGAAAAATGGCAAATATGGGTCAACTTAGCTTGCAACCTCACTCCCAGGCTTCCTGTCTTTTTCCCTGTGCTGCGTGTGAGTGTGCTTTGATTTTTTTTTATTATTTTGCGTTTTTAGAGTTTCTTGAGTTCCGTGCTTGAAGTAAGTTTGGCCGCGCTCCTCCCGGTCAGCAGCAAAGTGCTACGTTTTTTCGGCGGCGTTCCGCGTGCCTCAACTGTTCATCGTGAAGCCTGCAATGAGCACCTTTGGCCCTCATTGCAGCCTAAGTCCCGCGTACTTCAACGGCTCGCCTCGCTTCGGGAGGATCACAGTCGACTGCTCGCCTTGCTTCGCAAGTGCGTTACCAACTTCGCTAATGTTACGAACATCGTAAAGATCCACAAATATATATATATATATATATATATATATATATATATATATATATATATAGAGAGAGAGAGAGAGAGACAGACCCACATTTTCATATATTTATTTTTTCTATATATTTAATATATATTTTATATACAGTGCCTTGTAAAAGTATTCACCCCCTTGACTTTTTACCTATTGTGTTACATTACAACCTTAAGTTCAATGTTTTGTTAATCTGAATTTCATGTGATGGATCAGAACACAATAGTGAGTCTAAGTTGGTGAAGTGAAATGAGAAATATATATATACATAAAACTATTTTTAGAAATAGAAAATAGACAATTGGAATGTGTGTATGTATTCAGCCCCTTTGTTATGAAGCCCATAAAAAGCTCTGGTGCAACCAATTACCTTCAGAAGTCACATAATTAGTGAAATAATGTCCACCTGTGTGCAATCTAAGTGTCACATGATCTGTCATGTAACACCTAAGCAAGAGGCACCACTAACCAAAAACTGCCATGAAGACCAAGGAACTCTCCAAACAAGTAAGGGACAATGTTGTTGAGAAGTACAAGTCAGGTTATAAGAAAAATATTTAAATCTTTGATGATCCTCAGGAGCACCATCAAATCTATCATAATCAAATGGAAAGAACATGGCACAACAGCAAACCTGCCAAGAGACGGCCGCGCACCAAAACTCACGGACCGGGCAAGGAGGGCATTAATCAGAGAGGCAGCACAGAGACTTAAGGTAACCCTGGAGGAGCTGCAGAGTTCCACAGCAGAGACTGGAGTATCTGTACGTAGGACAACAATAAGCCGTACGCTCCATTGAGTTGGGATTTATGGCCATTTTTTCAGCAAAAAAACAAAATGGCACGTTTTGAGTTTGCAAAAAGGCTTGTGGGAGACTCAAAATTTATGGAAGAAGGTGCTCTGGTCTGATGAGACTAAAATTTAACTTTTCGTCCATCAAAGAAAACACTATGGGCCTCATTCAATTGTGATTTGGCCAATTGAATAGGGCTCTATATAAGCATATAGCATATTTTTTTTACAGAAGTTTTTAGTTAGTGAACTTCTATCCAAAAGCAAGGTCTTCACTAACTAAAAACTTCTGAAAAATAAAATGCTATGTGCTTATATAGAGCCCTATTCAATTGGCCAAATCGCAATCGAATGAGGCCCTATGTCTGGAGCAAACCCAACACATCAAATCACCCAAAGAACACCATCCATCATGCTGTGGGGATGTTTTTCAGCAGCTGGGACTGGGAAACTGGTCAGAGTTGAGGGAAAGATGGATGGTGCTAAATACAGGGATATTCTTGAGCAAAACCTGTACCACTCTGTGCGTATGTTGGGGCTAAGACGAAGGGTAACCTTCCAGCAGGACAATGACCCCAAACACACTGCTAAAGCAACACTTTAGTGGTTTAAGGGTAAACATGTAAATGTGTTGGAATTCGCCTAGTCAAAGCCCAGACCTCAATCCAATAGAAAACCTGTGGTCAGACTTAAAGATTGCTGTTCACAAGCGCAAACCATCCAAGTTGAAGGAGCTGGAGCAGTTTTGCAAGGAGGAATGGGGCAAAAATCCCAGTGGTAAGATATGGCAAGCTCATAGAGACTTATCCAAAGCGGCTTGGAGCTGTGATTGCCGCAAAAGGTGACTCTACAAAGTATTGACTTTAGGAGGTGAATAGTTATACACATTGACTTTTTCTGTTATTTTGTCCTATTTGTTGTTTGCTTCACAATAAAAAAAAAAAAACATCTTCAAAGTTGTGGGCATGTTCTGTAAATTAAATGATGCAAATCCTCAAACAATCCATGTTAATTCTAAGTTGTGAGGCAACATAACACGAAAAATGCCAAGGGGGTGAATACTTTTGCAAGGCACTGTATGTACTGCATTGATGTTGGAGGGGGTTCGGGAAGTGCAAAAAATAAATTGTGTCTGCCCCACCTGGCACTAGCTCTGCTATTGACTGTAACTGCTTAACATGCAACACATGATGTGAAACCAAGGAGAGAGCGAGAGAGAAAAAAAATGTTCATAAATGATAAAGACCATTGTCATAAAACAATTCTTCCTTCCCAGAGAAAAAAAATAATCATACTTTCACTGATTAGCAGTAATACTTGAATAAAAAAAACATTTCTATTTGTTATAAATTAATATAACAAAAAAATAAAACAGCACTTCTTAATCACTTACTACTACTCTTGGGCTAAAATTTCCTATTGATTACAAATGTTTAAATAATAATTATATACAATGGGTGCAAAGATGTGCAAATATACTATGTAATCAAAAAGTCTGTGCAAACAAACAGTTGTAGAAATGGTTTTGCATTCTCTTTTAAGTGCATATATATAATATTGAGCTCAAATTTTGAAAATCTAAAACAAATATATGTGCACAGGCCTAATAAGTTGCAAAATTGGAAACTAAGAGCCTGTAACTCCTTCTAAGAAAGTTTCTATATGTTAAAAATTCTTATCATATAGGGGTAGTATAGTCAATAGGGAGGTAGTACTAAGTAATTCAAGTACAGTGGCAGGCACTTCAGAACATCAGACTCGTAACATAAGTTGTATGCTTGCTAATGCCAGAAGCTTGCCAGGAAAAATGGGAGAGTTAGAATTATTAGCAATTAATGAAAAATGGGATTTAATTGGCATTACTGAAACGTGGTGGGATGAATCTCATGACTGGACTGTTAATCTGGATGGTTATAACCTATTTAGGAAAGATAGAGGCAATGGTAAATGAGGAGGAGGGATTTTTCTGTATGTTAAGCCTAAATGTAAGCCTATAGTCAGAGAAGATATTTATGGTGGACCTAGTGATAAAGCTGAATATTTGTGGGTAGAGTTAAATAGCGGAGCAGCAAATTCCAAAAGAATATTAGTAGGAGTATGCTATAAACCCCCAAATATAGCTGAAAGTGAGGAAATACAATTATTGTTACAGATTGAAAATGCAGCTAGGCATGGTCAAGTTCTAATAATGGGAGATTTTAATTACCCTGAAATAAACTGGATAAATGAGACCAGCAGTTCATCTAAGGGGAGCAGGTTCTTGAGTACACTCAGGGATTATTATCTGGCCCAGGTTGTACAAGAGCCTAATAGAAATGAGGCTATCTTAGATTTACTCATCACAAATAATTTTGATATAGTATCTAATGTTGGAATAGAGCAACCTTTGGGAAACAGTGATCACAACACAGTCTCGTTTGAGATTGAATTAAAAAAACAAAATTTTAAGGGGCCAATAAAAACTCTTTATTTTAAAAGGGCAGATTGTAACCGTCTAAGGGCAGCAATACAAAGTATAGACTGGGACAGAGAACTGGTAGGTAAAAACTCTGACCACAAGTGGGCAACATTTAAATCCTTACTAAATATACATACACATCGGCATATACCGTGTGGGAATAAAAGTAAAAGGAGTAAATCCCATCCAATGTGGCTTAACAATGATTTAAAGATCAAGATACAGAGTAAAAAACAGGCATTTAAATTATACAAACAAGAAGGGACAGAGACTGCTTTACAGGAATACAAGGAAATCAACAAGGCTTGCAAAAGGGCAATTAGACTGGCTAAAATAGAAAATGAAAAATGAATTGCAAAAGAGAGTAAGACTAACCCTAAAATATTTTTTAAGTATATTAATGGGAAGAAGGCGAGGAAGGAAGCTATAGGAACATTACAATGTGACACAGGACGTCTGATAATTAGTGACCAAGAAAAGGCAGATGAGCTAAATAGATTATTTTCTTCGGTATACACAAGGGAGGTATTAGTGGTTGGGACACGGCAACATAATGTGGCTACACCACCTTTGCCAAATAATTGGTTAACACAGGAAGTAATCCAAAAGAGGTTGGAAAAAATAAATGTTAATAAAGCCCCGGGTCCTGATGGAATACATCCAATGGGTACTAAGGGAACTGGGTTCTGTAATAGCCAAACCATTATATTTAATCTTTCAAGATTCACTCACAGGGTCTCTACCAGATGACTGGAGAAAAGCTGATGTGATACCTATATTTAAAAAGTGAGCAAGAGCAAATCCGGGGAATTATAGACCAGTGAGCCTCACTTCTGTAGTGAAGAAGCTTTTAGAAGGGTTAATAAGGGATAATATGCAAGAATATGTCTATTTGAACAGGATTATAGGTAGGAGTCAACATGGATTTATGAGGGATAGGTCATGTCAAACAAATCTAATTAGTTTCTATGAGGAGGTTAGTAGGAACCTGGATCAAGGCAACTCAGTGGATGTAGTCTTTTTGGATTTTGCAAAAGCTTTTGATACAGTGCCACATGGGAGACTATTGTGCAAACTAAGAGATACAGGAGTTGCAGTAAATATCTGCTCATGGATTGAGAGCTGGCTAAAAGACAGGAAGCAAAGGGTTGTTGTAAATGGAACATACTCCGATTGGACTAATGTGGTAAGTGGGGTTCCTCAGGGTTCAGTATTAGGTCCTTTCCTTTTTAACATATTTATTAATGACTTAGAGGTAGGATTGGAGTGTGGTGTCTCCATTTTCGCTGATGACATGAAGTTGTGCAAGGTAATTAAATCAGATAGTGATGTGCTTTTCCTCCAAATAGATTTACATAAAATTGAGGAATGGGCATCTAAATGGCAGATGAGATTTAATACGAATAAATGTAAAGTTATGCATCTGGGAAGGAAAAATAGCCATGCAATTTATAATTTTAATGGAGCGAATCTAGGTGTATCGGATATTGAAAGGGATTTGGGAGTGCTTGTGGACAACCACCTAGGTAACAGTGCTCAAAGCCAAGCAGCAGCTGCAAAGGCAAATAAAATATTAGCATGTATTAAGAAGGGTATAGAAGCCAGGGAAGCAAATATAATTCTGCCACTATACAAATCTCTAGTACACCCTCATTTGGAATATGGAGTACAATTTTGGGCACCCCTTCATGAAAAGGACATTTTAGAGCTGGAAAAGGTACAGAGGAGGGCAACAAAACTAATAAGGGGAATGGAGGGGCTAAGTTATGAAGAAAGACTAACCAAATTAAACTTATTTTCTCTAGAAAAAAGGCGTCTAAGAGGAGATATGATTACCTTATATAAATATATCCAGGGTCAGTATAAAGATTTGTCAAGGGAGCTTTTTGTGCCAAGAGGTTTTCAACTGACAAGAGGACATCCCTTAAGGTTAGAAGTAAAAAGATTCCACCTTAAAGAAAGAAAAGGGTTCTTCACAGTAAGGGTGGTAATCTGTGGAATTCTCTACCAAGGGAGGTGGTGACAGTGGATTCGATAGATAACTTCAAAAGGGGACTGGATTTATTTCTAATTAAAAAGGGAATTCAGAGTTATCGTGGATAATCAGAGAGGCAGTATTAATCCAGGGAGAAGTCTGGTCGCCGGTGTCTGGGATCAGGAGGGAATTGATTTATTTATTTATTTATTTTTTATATACAACTAATTAATTAATAGTTAATCCGCATATTACAGATCAGAGGAGATCTTAAAAGGTTGTACTTGATGGACTGAAAGTCTTTTTTCAACCTTAAATACTATGTAACTACTATGTATGCATTGTTTCTCCATATTGTAATACGTTATAAGCATAGGGCCCTATTCAATTGCAAGCCAGAAGTTGTCTTCATACCGGGCATAAGTCTGAGGTCTTGAAATTTGCAACAGTTACAGAGCGCTTTAATTGAACAAGCCGCAACTACCTGGTTGAAAGCCTAAACTGTAAACCATGCAATCGTAAGTAGTATTTCAGAGCATGATCATGATCAATTAAGCAAGGCCGTAACTACCGATTTAGAAACAGCCGATAGTAAATGAGACCGTCATCATGAAATCATTAAAACATGGAGGTTACACATCAATAAATTAGTGTTTAGAAGTCCGATATGCGATTAAAATCAAAATCCAGCAATGTACAAAATAATAAAGATTTTTTTTTCGCTTTCCCCTTCTTTTAAATATGCAGTTATGATTTTTTTATTTGCATTAACAGTGGTACGAACCTCTTGCGAGTCCTATCTGGTACCCATAGGATTTTCTTCTACTTTTGCCATTTACGGGTGTGAAATATTTGCGGGCTTGAGGAATTGTAGCAATTGAATAGCGATTTGTAATTGTAACATTTACGGGCTTGAAAGATCAAAGGCTTAGCTGGATTGGAGTTACGATTTTAACAAGCAGGGATTTTGAGCTTCTAACCCGCAAATCGCTTGCGGGTAGCGAAAAGATGCCAATTGAATAGCAAATTAGTTTACGGTTCCATTACGGGCCCCAGTAACTTATAATTGCTCAATTGAATAATGGCCATAGTTTTCAAACCGCTGCTCCCCCATAAGCCGGGCCTGTTAGATCCAGGAAGAGCCATTTGTGAAAATCCTAAGGGAAGAAAAAAGCTGACTGCAAAACATGACGGGCAGCTACCTCCAAAGTATACGCCATGGGATCCACACAGTATAAAACTCTGTAACTTCTTAGACTAGAATCAGAGAAACTTGAAACCTAAGAGGTGACACTCTCCTAAAATAGAAACAAAGCTCTACTTTGGAAATAAGTCATTTTAAAAAATAATAAACAATCATTATATTTTTCACTTCACATTAATTGTATTAATGTTTGTTCAAGGAAAGGCAGGTTAAGCTAGGTAATAACACCTGACATTTTTTTTTATGACAAATTCTATTAAAGAAGCTTTAAATCTATCTGGTTTATTATATATACAGTGGCAGGGCCGGAACCACCTTTTTGGAGCCCCTAGGAAGCTAAGTGGAGGAGTGAGTGAGTACACAAGATATGCACGGACCCATTTTTGCATTTTAGTTCCTTTTCCTGTATGTTCTAGGTTGTTACCCCTAGTAGCCAGTATATGAACTGCTGCAATTAATTTTTTAAGCCAGGAACCATTTTTTTTTTTTAAAAGTGTCGCCGATCATGGGGAAGAACCCTTAGATGGATGCCTACTTTGCCTAATGGGTAATCCAGCCATGTATAGTGGTACCTTGGTTCTCAACCTTAATCCGTTCCAAACGGCAGGTTGAATTCCAAAAAGTTTGAGTTACAAAGTAGTATTTCCCATAGGGATCAATGTAAATTAAAATAATCGGTTCCGAGCCCCTGAAATTACATTTTAGTTTGAACTGATGGTGTTTTTGATACAAAGCCTTAAAACTAAACAGACATAAATAAAAAAAAACATAATTAGATCAAATAACATAGAATTTTACTTCACTTTAACTGTGCTGAAAGGACTTGTGGGCCCAATCGGATCGTGGCAATGTAGAGAGGAGAAGGAAGAGAGAGGTTATTGCTTGAACATAAGGCACAAGCTATACTTTGGTTCTTGTAAGCACATGCTGTACTTTGGTCCTAATAGGCACAGACTGCATTTTGGTTCTTACAAGCGCAGGCTACACTTTGGTCTTTATAGGCGTAGGCTACACTTTAGTCCTTATAAGCGCAGGCTTCATTTTGGTTATTAAAAGCACAGGCTGCACTTTGATTCTTATAGGCACAGTCTACACTCTGATTCTTGTAGACACAGGCTGCACTTTGATTCTTGCAGGCATTATTCCACTTCCTGAAAGACAGGATGTGGGGTGGCGTGAGCGTGCCAGATTCTGACCAAGTATCGAGTTCCAAGCATTTTATGGTCAGTCTGAAGCTGTGGGCTATACCATGTAGGGTCACCCAAGAAAGGCAGGTCATAGCAGAGAGGTCAAACAAATCAAGGCCCACTGGAGAAGGAACTGGCAACCCACTCCATTATCTTTGCCAAGAAAACCTTATGTATAAGCACGACCAGAGACATAAGGATAGATGTGCCTGGCATGCAGTTGTCCATAGAGTCACGGAAAGTCTGACGCTAATCAATGACTAAACAACATATATATATATTAAGGTGAGTTTTCTTAAAATACATTTTTTGTTCCTTTTTTCTAGAGGATTATTATAGTGTATTTTGCCTTGTTATAATAACTTTCAGCTTCTGTTATAATATGAATTACAAGGCTTATGAGGTACATGATTTATAAGCATTTGTCAGCATTTTAAAGTATAACATCATGAATATATAACTTTACTGTTAGTTATAATTATGAGAATAGATACTTTCTCTTGTTAGGCTAGCAAAGTTGTAGAGCATGTTTGTGGTACATTTCCGGAAGAAAAAATGCTTAGGAAATACTGTGGAGTGAACATGACATCACTGGGGACATAGACTCATGAACAAAAACACAGAAACTTTGAAAAATACCAAATACATTTGATGTTATAAATTTAAATGTCTAACTTGGAAAGTATTAGAACTGCTATAAAACTAACTAAATATCCTCTTAACAGATATAAGATTTACAGATGGTCTCTACATTTTCTCTATAATCTGATATATTCCAAAAGCATTTCTAAATCATACTTTTATTTTATTTTTTTATATAAAGGATCCACACAACTACACAAGTGGAGATGAGGAACAAAACATAATGAGACCTAATGTTAACCATTTCCCACCTGCTAACTTGAACCAAACAGAGGTTAGCATTGTAAGACATTTTGAAGAAATCAATATAACCAAGACAATCAATACTGTCCATTCTTTGCAGAAAACTAATTCACATCAGTACAGTAGCAGATGCTACTGCTTTTGGAGTGCAATTAAATGGACCCTGTAATGCATTTTTTGAAAGCAACAAAATCATATAAATAGAAGAATCAGTTTATAAAATATACTTTTAAAGCGTTATAAATTAATCCAAAACCTGCACCACAATGAAAAACAGTTCTACCTTTTGACAGTAACAATTTATTAATGCCAGTTCTCAGTCAATCACAGAGTTAAAAATATTTCAAGATATTATTATTATACCCTTTCTTTATAAAGAGCCAATATTTTCTGCATCACTATTGACAATGATACAATAACTTGGGTACAATAGGCAAATTCAGAACGGTAAAACTAATAAAAAGGTATGCGGAAATACAAGTACATACCCCGTTTAATAACGCTGTAGATGCGTTCCTGGAGGACCGAGTGCTAAACAAAACAGCGTTAAACGGGGTAAGTTTAACATAGGATAAATAGGTATCCTTTTCTGGATCACTACCTTGTCATGGTGAAGGGGCTTGTGTACTTCAATGAAGCCGTGAGCTATACTATGTAGGGTCACCCGAGATGGGCAGGTCATAGTAGAGAGGTGAGACAAATCGTGGTCCACTGGAGCAGAGACTGGCAACTCACTCCAGTATCTTTGCCAAGATAACCTCATGGATAAATACAACCAGAGACATAACAAATGTGCCTGGCGTGTTGAGGTCCGATGAAGAGTCGGACAAGACTGAACAACAACAAATAGGGATAGGGGAGCTCACAACCAAGAATACACAATTTAACTTACATTTTAAGATACTGTATTTCATATTACCTTGCAAAATACAGTATACATAACAAATACACATACTGCACATACACATGAATACAAACGTTATTTTTGTATTTATATACTTTGGCATAGGATCTTTCCTCCTATCTGACAGCACTTCCCAACCAGGCCAAGTGTTAATCAGTTTATATGGGGCAAAAAGAGCATTATAACGAGGCACAGCGTTACTCAGGGAATGGTGGCAAAAACAGTGTTATAGCAAAACATTGTTGAAAGGGATAGTGTTAAATGGGGCCTCCCTATCACATATATAGTTGTGAGCATGCGGGCCGTTGCTCATGTTTGAGGGCTCGCGTAGCGAGGGCAGCGGGCGAGGGCCTCAGTTGCTGGCATGGAGCGCCCAAGGCGCTCTTTGCCAGCAACTGCGACCCTCGCAAACTTTACGTTGCAACGCAAACAACACACCAACTACGACCCTCGCAAACTTTACCTCGCAACGCAAACAACATACGAGACACGTTAACACACATTACGACCTCGCAACACTCGGACGCAACTCGCGAACATTACAAAATTCAAAACACAATCAATACACACAGCACATACATAAAAAGCTTACCTACAGCAAGAGGGAGCATCCAGGACCTCAAAAAAACAACTTACACCTTGATTTCACTCAAAATAAAAACATTTAGACACAAAAAAATTGGCTAAGCGACAGAAAAAATGGCCGCCGAACAAAACGAAAACGAGGCTACACACGCAAACACCATACGAGACACGTTAGCACACATTACGACCTCGCAAAAATCGGACGCAACTCGCGAACGTTACAAAATTCAAAACACAATCAATACACACAGCACATACATAAAAAGCTTGCCTACAGCAAGAGGAAGCATCCAGGACCTCAAAAAAAAAACAACTTACAGCTTCATTTAACTAAAAATAAAAGAGTTTGAACACTAAAAAATTTGCGAGAGAAAAAATGGCCGCCGAACAAAACGAAAACGAGGCTACAGCACTCTAAACACGCAAAACACCACAAGAAACTCGCAAAACACCACAAAACACCTACGGATATTCCGCTAAGACGCATACCACACATTACCCGCCATTTTACACCAATGCGGAAGTACACAGCTACGCTAACGGTTTAGTCTTGCGCACGCACACTATTACACTGCACACATTCAGCACGCTTACACAGCAGCTCCACACCACTAATGCTGCAGCAACATCAAAACAGATTGCCAGCTCTTCAACACAATGCTTCAAAATAGGTAAAGTATATTCATTTATTAATGTATTACATATTTCATTATTACACACCAAACAACATTAGCTACCTTACAATTTCATTGCCGTCATTTTTTGACAGGCAATTCGCTAGTACAATATAAAGGCAAGTGACAATTTGGTGCAACAGAGTTGAGGTTGCAATTAAGAATGGGATTGAGATGGGACAGGATTATAGTTTGAGTTATTAGCCATTCTTCAAAATCTGCAACACAACACATTTTCCTCTCCTCTTTTAAACAAAAAATAATATATTCTTAATGCTGCTGCCCCTGCTAGCATGTTAACAATGACCCAGCAAGCACTATTACATTTGCATCAAAACAGACACCCCATGGCTTTAATAACTATCTTGCCTGTGGGACAGTTCAGAGATCAGATTGTTAACACCGGATTTGTGCAGGGACATCCTTTATTCCTCACTATCAGATAGTTCTCATTCATATCTTAATGACCCCCTTGCATTGAGTTTTATTTGACACACTCTTGAGATCTCCTCTGGGACAGAGTCTTGCTCTTGCACTCTAACCCAGCAATTAAAAATATAACCCCTACTGCAATTCATCTGCAAAATGACAGTGTTTTTCTTCCCAGACATCCATAATGTCACAAATTAAACCTATAAATTGGCTTGAGCCAAGCGGTACTTCATTGGTTGCCTACTGAGCCAGGACCATCTCAAATTATTGTTCTATTACTTTTTCTGGAAAACTTCAAGCTTTTCAAAAAACTGTCACTGAGCGCACTTGCATAAATTAAATTGTGAAAGTAAAACTATATATAGCCCTGAACATTTATACCACCTATGGCATGTTGTTGAAAAACGAGAGAACATTCACACTGCTGAAGTGTAATTAGATAACGAACATTTCCATTAAAATAGACTGGATTTTGTGTTCTTAATTCCTTCTGCTTCCTCCAGTAAACGGAGATTCAAAATAACAAAAACAGAACTAATAAGCTTCAAAATATTCAGGTGCCCATAGGAATTCTCCACACAGTATCAATAAATTTAATTATTTTCTTTATATCCTTTGGTTTGTGAAGGAAAGTGACATGTAATTAGGAGCTAAATAGCATCAGTTTCCTTCTGGTAATTTACTGCAGCTAATTTTGTTAATAAGACCGGTAATTGTTTTACGCTCATTCAGTATGTAAAGTTTACCTAATACTAAGACCAATCCCGAGCTGAAAATAAAGATATTTTTCAAGAAATCAGTACCATTATTAAACATAATAGAAATGCAGAGTCAGATGAGCGCAAATCTCCTGTGGGCTTATTTCACTTTTACATTCATGGCTGGGATAAGGTTATTATGAGAGAATATTCGTGTGATGATTGAAAAAAAAGCATGCACTTGGATCTAGAGCCCTTGCTGATTTCTACAGATTTTATGGAAATTACCTCAGAGTTTCATTTGCCTTTTTGCAGATCATTAACCACTTCACTGCTGGAAGCGAATCTCCTTGACACGCCTGTCTAACAAAAAAAAAAGGAAAATAATATGCCTTGAATAACATAATTCACCACATATTAACATTATGTTTCTCAAAACTATTACCTTTTTAACATTAATTCAGGCTGCATTTTATTTTCAGTGCTTTTTTTCACATGAAATCAAAATGGCAGCCAAAGCACTGTTAATGGGGTGCAATAACAACTATATTCTCACTTCAGATTCCATTTTGTTTCAAAGTCTTTGTTCAAATGGAAATCAAAATGGCAGTTAATGTCTGTATTGGTCTGTAATGTTTGCTGTGTCTGTACTGCTTAAAATATATTCCTAATATCTTGTAAATTATAGGGACATGTTCATCAATTTTAAAGAAATGTATTGATCAAAACCATTTTTTTAACATTATATATATATATATATATATATATATATATATATATATATATATATATATATATATATATATATATATATAACCCTTACTTGGTATAGATAAATATAAACACAGGCCTGATAGATATATATATATATATATATATATATATATATATACAATGCTTCACCACATGGTACACAACCACCCAACACAAATTATAAATAGAAATGTACCCATAGAAATTCACCCACACTCTATTTACTTGTAACTGCCACACACCTCCAGTACCAGATATGAACACACATTGATAAACAAACATTGATTCTCTCTCTCTCTATATATATAAAACTGACCATTTTGCCCACATCCTCCATGCAGCTTCTTCCCTCCATTTTGACAGGTAGATCCATTTTGACAGACTCCAGCTACATCCTTTAAACTGTCACAAATAGATTGTTTAACCGCCCCTAGTGGTGATCTCAAGCACTGCAGCACTGGATATGAGCCAGGAGAGGCCCAGGCCCCAAAAAGGACAGTCCCTCTTTTCAAGGAAAATCACTGTTCCTCTGTGGGTGAATCATCAAGGCTGGCTAACCACTTAATAATGCAAGATTCAATGCATATTTACCACAGCAAAATTGTCATTTATGACATTCAGGTATTTTAATCTGGCAGTTAGACCCCTCTCTTACCCTTATCAAGCCCTCTGAGCTGCACATTAGCATACCGAGACTCACATCAGCATACTGAGACGCACATCAGCATACAGGAGTTGCAAGATTATTTCTGTATATTACAGAAAATATTTACTGTAGACAAAAACTGTTAGTACAATGTATAAGCAGTTTTTAATGTGCTTTAAAATTAAATTAACTTTTTATTGGGGTGTCCTTTTAAATTCATTCCTTCACCTTACTAAAATCTTGCATCTCTAATATACAAATATAAGAAATACTCAAAAGTGTGATAGCCTGCATGTGCTAATGCACGTCTCATTATACTGAAAATTAGTAATGTTTTATTATAATTCTATAATATACGGTTCATTAAATTTAACATTAACGGTATAATGATAAACCCAGAGGTTTATCATATTTCCCATGGTTCATTATATTTCATTATTGATTTCAAATGCAATGAACTTCTTGTTGTTCAGTTCATTATTACGCTCATATTGTTTAATAAATGTAATATTATTGAGTTATATCAATAGTAATTTTCAATATATTAAGCTTTGTATTAACACAGAAGAAACCAAAATGGCTGCTTCCACTGGAGCATAAATGCATATAAAAGGTAATACATTAAAGGTTGTGGTTTTTAAGGTTTTTAACATTCTAAAAAAAAACATTTAGGTTATTTAGCAGTGTATTAAGAATATTATTCATAGATAAAGCTTAATATAGGATTCAGAGTGAGAGAACTTGGCAGTGAAGTGTTTAGTCCTATGATCAATAAGGATGTTGTCAGTTTTACAAGTACAGTGTAAGTTCTTAGTAAGAAAACTGTAAGAAAATATTGCTAATCTTACAATGCTTGGATATATGCCTTCTTATATCATAATCCACCTCTCAGGAAGTGATGTAACAAACACAAAACGAATCCCTCTACTCATAGACTTTGTGTGTGTATATATATATATATATATATATATATATATATATATACACATAGATAGATAGATAGATAGATAGATAGATAGATAGATAGATAGATAGAAAAATAGATACGTAGAGCTGTTGATCGTACCTTTCAACTTTGCAAATGGCCAAAGAAATATGCCCTTTTTTGCTAGTGTTACAACAATTCGCTAATATTAGCAAACTGTCTGAATTTTGTCATTACATGCAATTATTATGTACACAGTGATCTGTAAATACAGATATACCGTACTACAAACTCATAACTTCTCTCCTTCATTTGGAGGCGACAGAGAAAGAGGAACATGGTTCAGGCTGGAAATCAGGGAATTGTTCTTAATATGGGATTTTTCATTAAAATTGGGTCATTCGGTAGGATAAGGGATTGGGGGTTTCTGTTAGAAGAGGGACTAACCTTCTTATAGTGACACAATTGGGAGATTTTGTTGACTACACCATAGTGAAGAAAAGGTAGTCAGTAGCAGTCTTGAAGTGCAGGACACAGGTCAGGATTTTTAGGTTAGGCTGCAGTAAAATGGCTAAGGCAATTACTTTCCTAATTGGGCACTGCAGGATATCCTGAAATCCTGGTCTGAATTCTGTACATCACCTCCACTACTGGAGCATTACATTGGTATTTTAAAACTTTTCAATCTTGTACACATATCCACTATCCTCAGTTGTATAGCTTCAACAGTAAAGTTTAAAGATAATAAACATGCATAGTCGACATAGCTAAACCATATGTTCTCTAGGTAGCACCAGGTATCTATTTGCATATAGAACAACCACTTATTAATGGCCTAATGTGGCGACTGGATCAGTTAAAGGACCACTGTACAATAGAGAAAATAAGTTGGTTTGAGAACTCTGAATCTGATGGCTCTTTGTGTCTCTGGAGGCATCCATGATAATTTGATGAAGGGGTTGTGGGTGTGAAAAGGGCATATACATTTCTCAAGGAGCAATTCTTGTAATTATTGTTGAAAGCTGCCTGCCTTTCAACCATGCAACACATTAGAAAAATGTAATTACTTAGTAAGTCCACCTCATCTTCCTTCTTCCCACCTTTCGCCTCCTTTTACTGATAGATGAAACTAGACAAGATGTAACATTCAACAGAATCACATATAATAATTTTGAGCATGTGGGTTGTTGCGAGGGCCGCAGTTACTGGCAAGGAGCGCATTTGCGGAGGTGGAGGCTCCCACCTCGACTGCAACATTTACAGACTTAGCATCCACAAATACGAGCCGCAGGACTTACGACCTCGCAAAAATACGACCTTATAGCCCTAAACCCGCGTACATGAAAACATTACAAACACAATAAATACACACATCAAACACATAAAAAGCTTACCCACAGCAAGGGGTGGCACCCAGGACCTCTGCAATTGAAGTTACACCTCAATTTAAGTAGAAATTCAAGAGTTTAGACACCCCAAGCAAGAGAAAAAATAGCCGCCGAAAAAAACGAAAACGAGGCTACAGGACCCTAAACACGCAAAACACCACAAAACACATACAACACGTACAAGGTCCAACGACAAGGACGCAAAATCAGCCACAGTCTCGTACCACACATTAGGCGCCATTTTACAACACTAACTTACACAATGCAGAAGTACACAGCTACCCTAACGGATTCTCCTTGCGCACGCACACTATTTACACTACACACTGCACACATTGCTGACTTACACAGCAGCTCCACAACAGTGAAAACACACATTGTATGGTGCAGCACCATGAACGCAGATTGTCAGCTCTTCAACACAATGCTTCCTGCATATATTACTTGAAAATAAGTACAGTATATTAATTTATTAATTTATTAATTATTTTTATTAGCATACAAAAAAACACTTTCAACGCTGCTTGTAGCACACAAACAAGCAACAGCCACGCGATGAGCGCCAAAAGTGCACAGCACGAGGCTCGCAATGAGCGCACAAGGATCTTGGAACACCAACAAAATTAATGTTGCAACCAAACACCATTACCTGCCTTACAATCTTATTGCTGTAATTTTTTGACGGGCAAGTCGCTAGTGTGAACAGAATCTTTAAAAATTGTTTTTATGATCATGTCAAACACATGCAGCTTTTCTTGAATCATTTGTTGTTGTTGATTAGTCATTCAGTCATGTCCAACATTCCGTGACCCTATGGACCAGGCACATCTGTCAGCTACTGCCCGTTTGAGATCCAGCTTTAGTGACCTCATCTATCCATTTATCTTGAAACATAGTGGTTGTTTAAGAAATAAAATAAAAAAATACAGTTTAATTACTTCATATTACAAATTGAAGCAGGTTAACAATGCTAGCAAAGTGAAAAATCTGACACTGACTGTATGATTTAATCAAACATAATATAACTCATCATTCTGCTTCTTAGCAACCAGGTACCACCACAGATCTCATACCTCATCAGTACCTTACGGCTCATAAAATGCTGCCTGATGCAGGAAAACCTAAGTCTGGTCAAAGGTAAAAAAATGCCGTTTTTAAAATAAGGTTTCTGGCATTAGATTTACTTTTTGTTTATCATAATACATTGCAAACTTTTTTGAATTTGTAATTAACAGTACTATGATAATTACAACCTTATGTCCCTTTAGAAAAAACTGTAGATAACCAGGTTACGAAGACACTGATCTAGTTTGCAAGCAAATTAAAGGCATATATAAATTTCCAGGATTATGAATGCATCTGATAGAGGAGAATCAGTATTGTATGAAAACATGTTTTTGCATGAAACATTAACAAACCCATCCTGATGTTTGCTAAATGTCTTGAGTTTGCACCCCTGACAATTCCTTCTAAAATTAGCATACAATTCATAATTTGGTTTGGCCAATCACAGGCGGTCTATGCATTTTAATACAATGTAGCAATCAATGATGGTAGGAAGGAATCATGGGATGTGTAGTCCCCCTGTAGAAGGCAGTAGGAGGAATCAGGCACTTATCTGCAGATCTCTGCATTGACCTGCTGCTGGCTTGAAGGTTAGAAAAGAGTTAAAATCCATATTTGAATGCAGTGTTTCTATTGGGAGGTACACTGTGCCTATGTAAGCAGTTCTGTGGGTGCGGAAAACAACTTTTATCTTTAAATAAAATAAATCTGTACGTGTATAGAATGACTCAATGTGATGTGTCTGTCTGATATAAGCAGCATGAGTTAGATTAGATAATGGTAAAAACAAATTGACCGAAAACAAATTAGTTGCTATGTACTGTGAGAATCATATTCTTTTATATTGTACAATTTATTTTCTTTTATGTTTTTAGTGTTTAAATGGACAGTTTTGGTCACATTTATTATATAGTGTTTTGAATAACTAAACTAGGTAAAAAGCAAAATGTTTTTATAAAGAAAAGAAAAATATACACATCCATTAAATATTGCATTTTTAAGTACAATTATTCGTTATTGTAGGCTTTAATTTTGTTTATTGGGCTGTTTATTGCAGCTTCTGTCTCATTAGACTTATTGAAAGCTCTGGCAGGATTAGCTGCAAAAATTCCATTGTCCAGATATAAGCTTCGGGTGCCTTCATAGGCCCCTATTCAATTGAAATTTGCAACAGTTACAGAGCGATTCAATTGAACAAGCCCACAACTACCTGGCCAAAAGCCTAAACCGTAAACCATCCACCCGTAAGTAACATTTCAGAGCATGATCATGATCAATTAAGCAAGGCCATAAGTACCGATTTAGAAACAGCCAATAGTAAATGAGACCATCATTATTACGCCAGTAAAACATGGAGGTTACATGTCAATCAATTAGCGCTTATAAGTCCGATATGCGATCGGACTCACAATCCGGCAATGAACAAACAAATAAAAATGAACGGAGATACTGTTGTAGTCCGTTTGGGTGACCTGATATATTAACTCATTGATTCCCGATATTGATATAACACAGAAATTAAACATAAAAAAATATATTTTTTCATTTCAGATTTGCGAGCATGGGACTGTTGTGCAGTTAATTCTAATGTCTATCATTGCTTTCCCTGTCTTTTTTAAGTGCAGTATTGATTTTTTATTTGCATTTACAGTGGTACAAACAGGTGTTTAACCCCCTTGCAAGTCCTGTAGGATTTTCTTCTACATTTACCATTTACGGGTGTGAGAACATTTGCGGGCTTGAGGAATTGTAGCAATTGAATAGCAATTTGCGATTGTAACATTTACAGGGCTTGAAAGATCAAAGGCTTAGCTGGGTCGGAGTTACGATTTTAACAATCGCAGGAATTTGGAGCTTCTAACCCCCACTCGATTGCGGGTAGCGAAAATACAGCAATTAAACAGCAAATTAGTTTACGGGCTACATTATGGGCCGTAACTTACAATTTCTCAATTGAATAGGGGCCATATTCTCCTCCCACCTGAAGAAATAGATCAGTACTAGATAAAACAGGGGCCTTTGCTACAGCATAATTGCATAAAATACAAAAAAAAATACATTGTGCATTTTATCAAGTGTACTTCTTGAAAATAAAATATTTTTAAATGTATGACTATAGTGGTCCATTAAATATGCATTAATTAGGCATTGCATACTAAGTTAATTGAAAGCAGCAACTTAAATGTATATGGATATTCTGGCTTAGGCTATTTTTCACCTTTAATAGCCACTAACGACTTCAACGGAGAAATAAAACCACTTTCAAGAACCGCAAGGTGTGTGTCCAAGAACATTACTGCTTTATTTCTCAGTGCTTTGTATTATATTCTAGTAATGAATATGACTTCTTAAGGGAATCCTGCCGGATGTCAGGTATTCTACACAGAGATGATCTTTTGTGTTTGAGAAAGAAATACGAAGTAATTAAATTACTGATTATTATAAATGAAAAACTCAGCTCTGTCAATGCATATTATGGACTGGTTTAGTAGCAGCTTAAATCTAACAGGTGTATTTTTTGTGTAAAATACTTAAATGGACATGGAACTCAAAAATGTTTCCAGATAGCATGGCTTTAAACATTTTAAAAAACATTTTAACAAATAAAAATTAAGTTTGAATGCATTTGCAATAATGTTTAGACCACTCTCTGACAGATTAATTAAGGTGTGTCAGGGCACTGCACCAGCTGAGTTATGGAGCTTAATGTAGAAATGTTAATATTATTATTGCTGGTATTAATAAAAAATGTATAGATATAGTACTTTTCTACCAAAAGGCACTCAAAGAGCTTGGTTGGAAAAAAGAGAGTGTTATTTATTATTCAAAGGCTGGTGCGAAGAATTCAAGACTTTTAGGAGCATCTCAAATGGGCATAATACAGAGGGTGAAAGAAGACAGTCCAGAAACTGTTCATTGTTAAAAAGATGAAGGTCAGGGCAAAGAGCCATCTCGGTTCCTGGCAAATAGATGGGGGAAAGGTGGAGGCAGTGAAAGATTTTATTTTCCGGGGCTCAAAGATCTCTTTGGATGGTGATTGCAGCCATGAAATTAAAATACATTTGTGTCTGGGGAGGAAATCTATGGCAAGCCTGCAAAAGCTGTTAAAAAGTAAAGATGTTATACTATCAACAAAGGTCTGCATAGTTATGGTATTCCCAGTAGTAACATACGGATGTGAGAGCTGAACCATAAAGAAGACTGAGAAATGTATAACTGATGCCTTTGAATTTTGCTGTTGATGCCCCCTATCTCCTTTATTATTCGCCTTAGCTATAGAACCCTTAGCCCAAGCAATCTGGACTGGATCTAAAATACAAGGTTTTACAACAGGCCTATATCAATTCAAATGTTGTCTCTTCGCCGACGACATATTGTGTACACTTACAGACCCTGTAAACTCCATTTCAGCCTTAATAGATACCCTTGAAACCTTTTGTCAGATTTCTGACCTTAAGGTAAACCTTGAAAATAGGAGCTCAAATCCCAAACCATATAATTGACCAAATTAAGGAAAAATATACATTCTCATGGCCGAATTTCCACCTTAAATATCCTGACCTAAATATAACCCCGGAATTGTCTGATCTATATAAATCCAACTTCACACGCCTCTTGAAAGAACTGTCCTCTGTAAATGGAATACATTAAGATCTCTTGGACAGGAAGAAAAAACGCCATTAAAATGAACATCCTACCTAGAATCTTATATTATTTCAGATCATTCCAAATAATGTAACAGATATTGAGAAACTTCAAAATCAAGCCTTTAGATTCATCTGGCAAAATAAATGTCCAGTGATAAACAAAGCTGTTATGCAAGACAGAACAAATTTGGAGGGTTATCCTGTCCCAACTTTAACTTATATTTTAGAGCTGCACAAAATTCCTTTATCCCTTAGGCACATTCAAAATAACATCAACCATTATGAGTCATTCTTAAAAATCTACAAACACCATTTCATTGTTTTTTTTTAATATGGACCCCCACAATTGCTGCCATAGGCTCTAGACTTACCAACCCCATGAAGTTATCCTTAAAAAACTCACCTCTGACCCTTACTTCACCGCAAATACTTAAAAGTATGGGAGAAGAATCCAAAGCATGGTGGCGTATTAATAAACTAGATAGTCTAGAAGCTTGGCTCCTAGATGAACAACTACTCTCAATAGACCAATTTAAAACCAAATTTAAATTGCCCCTGAAAGAATTCTTCAACTTTAACAAAACCAGACATCATATCACCTCTATGATCCGGACTTGGGTATACCTCAATCCTCCTGGCTATCTCGTATTTGCAATAAAGCCCCACTAACCAAAGGAATCTTGGGGATCCTTTATTCACTTCTAAATCATCCTCCGACTAACCAAAAACCAAAATGTATTAGACAATGGGAATTAGAACTAGAAGTCACATGGGACCACCAAAAGTTGGAAAATATGTGTTCAAACTTAACTAAGGGATCAGTTCACTTTAGCTATTTAGAAACAGCAACTAAAGTGCTACGTAGGACAAATTTGACCCCAGACAAACTGCATAAACTCAACCCACATATCTCCCCTGAATGCTTCAGAAACTGCAAAGAAAAAGGTACATTCTGCCATATTTGGTGGGATTGTTGGTTAGTTCAAGACATGTGGTCTAAAATCATCAAAGTAGCATCCAAAACCCTAAACACCACAATCAAGCTCTCAATAGACCTTTCCTTTTAGTTATACCTAACCCCACATCACTAAAAATCACAAAATGCTGGCAGCCAAAAATCACCTGGCCAAAAATGGAAATCACATGAATTAATCAAACAAGACATAATTAACAGAGTAAATAATATAATGATTTACTAATTATTGACCCACACCCTTAACAACACGTACCCAACCTTTCTAGAAATCTGGGGAAACTCTATAAATTCAAACTATGCAATCTCTATACATTAAAAATTAACTAATACTCACCTCTCACATAACTAGCATACCTCGGGCTCCGGTGTAGACCTTAAACCTTATAACAACCTTTCGACTACAATTCAACAACAGGTAAAAAGCATTGAATAACGAAGATGAAAAGTGTCTTTACTATTGTTTATGTTTATTTGGATTTTGTTGAAAAAGGAAAATAGATTTGGAGAAGTCACAATGTTGTCTGCATTACACAATTAATTAAGAAACCAATACTGTATATAATACATAAATCTACTCTTTGACCTAAATATCAGAGTTGATATATATATAATACATAAACTTACTCTTTGACTTGCGTGTCAAAATTGCGATATCTAAATGGAACAGACTCTTGTCACCAGAAAAACCTTTGAAAATAATTTTGCTGTGTTAGAAAACTTCTTAGACTTCAAGAAGATCCAATCAATCAATACTACTGGAAAATCAAGCCAAACTGTTAACTGCAAGGTCTGATCATTTGCCTAAAGCTCAAATATTCTGGCCAGGAGAAGACAGGATTCCCTAGAGAAGAATCTGATGCTGGAAATGATTGAAGTTACATCAAGAAAAGGAAAGTAGAGATAGATGTGATCATTGAAGCCATGAACATGAACTTCATGGAACTCAGAAGGGCAATGGCTGCAGTCCATTTGGACACGGAGAGTCGGACACAACAGGATGACTAAACAACAACTGAATTCCAGAATCTTGGTGCTGTATACATGAAAGTTCAAGTTCCAGAGGTTTGTGAAAACATATTCATGGATGGTTAGCAGATTTTCACCTTACAATCTCCAAGCAAAATGTGAAACATTTGAGGGCAGAATCTTCTTCAGATAGCTATGACCTTGATCATGCAGAGCTCCGTACATCAGCAGGATGTAGGCTTAGATAAAATGTGTTATGTGGCAGGAGCAAGGTTGGTTTGGTAATAACCTTGCTGTATCATTCTGTACCAATTGTAAGTGATGTAGCTTTTCATCTGGCAGTCCCATATAAATGCAGCTGCCGTAGTCTAATTGTGGCAATATAACCAAAGTAGTAGTCTTACAAGGGTATCAGGTGCTTTATCCTGGCTGCGTTCTTCAGATGAAAAAATTAAGATCTGTTCACAGCTGACACCTGATGTTTTAATGTCAGACCACAATGGAGAACAATCTCAAGGTTTTACACTTGTTCCCAAATAATCCCTCCAGTGAGTGCGTAACTGAGTAGAGCTGCATTTTAATCTTTTTTTTTTTTGTAATGCATTATTTTTTGCAGCTCTAATTTTATCTGAAAATACTAGAAATGTTCAAACGCTGCTTTTAGGGCATATAAAAGTTTCCTTGATTAGGAATGGATCTGATAGAGGAGAATCCGTAGTATATGCAAACATTTTTTTGCATGAAAAAATAACAAAATAAACATTAACAAAATCCATGCTAAAATTTGCATAAAATTCATAATTCGTTTTGGCCAATTACAGGCAGCTATAAATTGTAATACAATGTAACAATCAATGATGGCATTTTGTGCAGGAAGAAATCATGAGATGTGTAGATGTGGGATGTGTAGTCCCCTTGTAGAAGGAAACAGGAACATCAGACACTGATCTGTAGATCTCTGCATTGAGCTGCTGCTGATTCGAAGGTTTGTAATCCGTATTTGAATGCAGTGTTTCTATTTGTATGTATCAGATGCCTAAGGCCCTCATTCAATTGCAATTTTGCCAATTGAATAGGGGTCTAAATAAGCACATAACATATATTTTTTAAAGACGTTTTTAGTTATTAAGCATCTATCCAAAAGCAAGGTTTTCACTAACTAAAAACTTCTTTAAAAAATATATATTATGTGCTTATTTAGAGCCCTATTCAATTGGCAAAATCGCAATTGAATGAGGGCCTATGTAGGCAGCTCTGGGGTGTGGAAAACAAGTTTTAAATAAAATAAATCTGTATGTGTTTAGAATGACTCAATGTAATGTGTGTGTCTGATATAAGTAGCATGTGTTAGATTAGATAAAAACAAATAAACTTAGAAATGCCTTTAAATGTATGTAAATATAATGACAAATAAATATTTAAAAGCTTGGAATGCTGTAAAGTTTCAATACCATTGCTAAAAATTAAATATATAGTGAAAGAAGATGACTAGCATTTTTCTGAAGATCTTCCATGTGTTTTACTTTTCTATTAAGTAAATGTTATTATTTAATAATATTATTTCTTACTGCAAAACATATTATTTTTTCATTATTTCAACAAGTTTTTGTTGGCATGCGATGTGTGCACATTTCTGTCTTTCCTTGAATAAATTAGTACTATGTTTTTTTTTTGTATAAACAGACAGCCGTTACAAAGCTCTCATTTATGCCCCTATTAAATCTAACTCAATTAATCACATTGTTCTTGCAACTCAATGCACTAAAGCTTCACTACGGAAATAAACAGATTCCAAATAATCTTCATTGTCAAGGAAAAAATAGGGGAACATATTAAAATGTACGATTTTCTACACCTTCATTTTGTTTATAATTATTTTAAATAATGAGTTTTGTTGGGGGTATACAATACTATTTTTGATTCACTGTCCTTATTTGAAATAAATGTAAATGTCAAATATAAATGAAATAATTTACAATTGGATTTTAAACCTACTCCTCATTTTAATTTCCCAGTGGTTGGTTCTGAGGTTGGATATAGTTGAATCATGTTGAGCTCATATATTGCAATTCTTCTTCATAGCTTGAATTCCTTCACCACTTAGCAGGAGCTTCCTTGTTATCTGGTACCTCTCTGGATCTCATCCTCAGGAGGTTGCCCACACATACCTTACATAAACATCATTTTTCATGAAACTGAATCCCAGGACTCAAGGCTGGAGGTCATTTCTCAAACACTTACATAAATCTTTATACCTCAAACGAAAACTAAGGAAATGATTAATAGTGTGTAGTTTCAATGGAAAGTGGTGTTTTTTTCTCTCTAATCTCTAATGAATTAATTCAGTCTTACTCAGGTGTTATATCTTCATTCGTGACCTTTTCTTTTTGAATGGTGGAGGAATTAAAGAGGATATTGTGAAGACATACAGCTTCAGTGAAATGGGTTGGACATATATTGTGACCATTTGGTTGATGGGGTAGAGGCTCAGTAGTATTGTAGTTAAAAGGTCATTTTTTAATACATGGTCTTTTCAATATAGATCTATAAATGAGTACATAATTACAACCCTTGCATTTTTAACATTTAGATGCAAATATTCTTTACTTTCTATTCTGAGCAGATTCTGTCTGCTGCCTTCTCAGAAGGGCATTACTTGTAAACTAATCTTTCCATTAAACTTATCTGCTACATTCCTATTGTGCAGGTAGACGTTCCTTTGCATTCAAAGGCTTTTCGCACCTCAGGAAGTTGATTAGTATAAACCAAAATGGTGAATTCCACTAGAGCATAATTGCATATTGATGTTGTTCAATGACCCTATGGACTGCAGAATGTCAGGTACATGTTTATGTGTCTGGTTGTGCTTATCCATAAGGTTTTCTTGGCAAGGATCCTGGAGTGGGTTGCCAGTTTGTTCTCCAGTTGACCTCGATTTGTCTGACATCTTTGCTATGACCAGCCTATCTTGGATGACCCTATATAGTAGATCTCACAGCTTCATTGAGTTACACAAGCCCCTTTACCATGACATTGTAGTGATCCATAAGCGATATAGATGGTATTGCATTTAGATGGTAATACATTTGAAGCTATATTATTTCTCACATTCTCAAAATGTTGTGTATTTTCAGGTGTACTTTAAAATAGTATATATTATATATACATCTACAGCAGTCCTTTGGGAATAGTTAGCATAGCGATAACATTTAAGTACCACTGTAGTGTATTTACAAGTAAAGCTTGTATGTTTATTTGTTGGACATAGACTATTAAAAACAGAATGCAGCCAAAAATAAATGAAAGTTAATATTTTCTTTTGAATATGTCAGTTTTCCCTTCAAGCAGAGGTGTTTATCTCCACCTCCCTCTTGCTATCAGAGGGAGTGGCCAGCTCTTCATGGAAGCTGAATTAAAAACAATATCAGACCAGTCAGACTCTGGATCAGACTGAGCATGCTCGGTAAATGGGGCAGGGCTATGATGGCTCATTAACTGTCAATGGGCGGGGCAGCTGCAAGCAGGTTAAAATGCAGCTGTTACCTCTGTGTATACAGTGGAGAAAGAGCTAATGAAATGACAGGGCAGATCAAGTTATATCATAGCCCATGATAGTCCAGCACCCAGGAAGAGCTGACCATGCCCCTGACAAGGCACAGAGAGGAGGAGAAACACAGCTCAGCTTAGGGAGAAAACAGACTATTTAAAGCGTAACAAAAATAACTTTATTTATGTTAAACTGCATACTGTTTACAATAGTCTGTTCCCAGCAAAAAAATATCAGACATTTTAAACATGAAGAAATATACTATAAACAGATAAACCAACAGCTATAGATATCCAGCACTATCTGAACTTGTCCTTCCAATGCCTAGGCAGAGATCCTTCTCATTGTAATACTGATAATGTAAAGTCCGAGGGTCACCCTACTATAGACAAACATTGCTGCTTGAGACTGTCCTGGTAATATGCTCCGAGCAGGTCACTCTACAATATATAGGTTAACTGAGCTTCTCTTCTAGGGTTTGAACAAATATCAGATTTAAACCCCCATGCCTTAGATACCTACCCATGGGGGTCCTCAGCAACCCCAGACGCATGATATCATAACTGGCTGATATTGATGTTATCAAGATGTCACCTAATCCTTGTCTATGCAACCCATAATAAGAAATCTTGTACAGCACGGCCAATGCCACATGAGTAGCCACCACCGGAGGAGGAGAATACTGCTCAGGTAGAGGCCCCTTCACCACCATGGTACACTTTGATCAACTGTAAATATCCCCTCCTCCCACAGATCTAGCCTAATCCCAGTTGCACCTATCTGGAGGACATTGGGTCCCTGGTTGTTGTCCCTCTGCCCCTAACTCCAGCTGGAGCTGCAGGGGTAGTGTCAAGCAGCATCTACCACTCCCCCTCAGCCTCCCATGTACAATATTGTTGCATGCATGATTATGTCGTAACTGCATGCGCAGTTCCTACATAATCGTGCATGCGCAATTACGACGTAACTGGCCATGTGCAGTACCTAACTGTGCATTAGAGGCGGCAGGTGAGCCGGGGGCAGAGAGGGAGGGAGACAGAGAGGGGAGTGGAGAGTGGGGAGGGAGGGAGAGAGGAAAGGGAGAGGGAGGGCGCACGGACAGAGAAAGAGAGGGTGCACAGAGAGGGACAAGGCACACAGAGAGGGAGAGGGCACACAGAGAGAGAGAGGGCACACAGAGAGGGGCAAGGTGCACAGAGAGAGAGAGAGGGTGCACAGAGAGAGAGAGTGCAAAGAGAGAGAAATAGAGAACACAGAGAGAGACAGCAATGCGAGAGACAGAACAGACAATTGAAGATACTATATGATACCGTAATTTATGATGGGCAAGTTACTAGTGTCCTAATAATGTATGGTCAGAAGATCATCTTACATTAAACACCCAACACTGTCTGAACTTGTCATGACAAC
This sequence comes from Discoglossus pictus, assembly GCA_027410445.1. Lineage (NCBI taxonomy): Eukaryota > Metazoa > Chordata > Amphibia > Anura > Alytidae > Discoglossus > Discoglossus pictus. The sequence continues at coordinate 384,517,204 of CM050167.1, forward strand.
ATGCAGCTAACACTGTCTGAGCTTGTCATGACAACATGCAGTCAGGGGGACATCCTACTTCAGACACCCATCACTGTCCTGATAATATGCAGTCAGGAGGTTAATTTACATTGCATAGACACCAAGTGCTACTTGAACCTTTTCTGATAATGTGCATTGAACAGATCACCTTTTATATCGGTAGGCATTCAGCAGGATCTACTTGTCCATGTGTAGGTATTATTAGAAAGTACAATAGGAGTAGGCTATATTGGTAGTGGAGTACTAATTAAGCCATGGATTTCAGTATGCCCCTGCTGTACATAAGTGAGGAAATCAGAAAATCTGAATATTTCAAAATTCCATATCCCTTTCAAGTTATATATATTAAGTCATTCTTGTAGGTTCAACCTTTTACACAAAACACAATTCTAGTTAGTTTTCCTTGATCAAATTGGCGGCCTTGTAGCTTTAGTTATTATAGCTGCTGAAATTAAAGAGACTATATTTAGTCCCTTACTGACTTGGTCCTACGTGTGACATTGAAACGCATATTGTACAATTTATTACCTTATCGTTAACCTGAAGCAAACAAGCCTGACAACCTCATTTTCTTTAATTTCAAATAAAGGAAAAATGTAAAACATTCCAACATATTTTAAAATATAATAGATGTCTAATTTTATTAATGGCATTAATCAAACAGATATAATTAAACATTGGTGCTATTAATTATATGTGAGAAAGAAACCGGGTAAAGTAATAAATGTCTAAAGAAATTACTTAAATCTATCAACATCCGTTAGTAAAGGAAGCATTAATTTATGTCCATTTCTTTTCGGTTAATTAATACAATGCTTCACATTTAAAAAGAATTATAGTATAATATAGTATTACACTGGGGACATTTTACAATTGTTTGGAACTGTGTAGAAATTCTGAATTCAGAATAAAAAATATAAATTTTAGTTGGCTAGGCCAGTTCTATATATATAGTGCAGATGCAGTGGAGGATAGAAGAAGTCTTCAACAAATATGCTCTCCTACTTCATGGGTAAATACTAATAAGGGCTGACAACTCAGCCTTAGACCTTGGCACAACTATTAAAATGAGTTGTATATAAATATTTTAACTATGATAACTAATTAATTTCATCCTCCTTAATGTAATAACATGTTTACTTACTTTTAAGAAGACCCCAAATTAACAGATTCGAAATTTCTGCAGATTCCTTCTTTCCCGACATGAGAGGGCATATATCCTTAGGTGTGACAGAATGTGGGTATAACATTAGGTCACTGCTGAAGCAGATGTCACCTCTAATTAGAGTGAATACATGAAAGGGGGAGTTGTCTTTTTCTCTGGGGACTTCTTAAAAGTAAGGAAAGTTTATTTTATATCACAATTACATTGAGATGGATGAGATGAATTATTTAAACTAGTTAAAACATTTATAGAAAACTAAAAAAACAACTATTCTTGGTTTACTGGATAAAAAAATAAATATTCTTAGCAAAATACCTACAATTATTCTTTTTCTGTTGTCTCGCTTATTTTACATAAAATGTACAGTATATCGGTATATGCTCAAATACTATATCGTTGTTTTATTTGATATTTGAAATTGCAATGTCTACAGGCCCTTTGAAAGTCAGTCTGTTTAAAATAAGTTACATATGTGATAAATAAAATTGCTCTCAAATGTATATTTTTGTTTGATTTACTGGATCTGTTTTGCTTTGTTTTATCTTGTACAGTTTGAGAGAAATCCCCCGTTGAGAATTTGCAGACAATTCTCTCTTCTTTCAAAGACAACATGGCTGCTAAGACTTTGAACTGCAAGTGAAGATCTTAGTTTTCTCTCACAACAGAAAAATGACCCAGTGCTTGTTCAAATGTACTGTAAGCGACTATTCTGAGATCTTTGAGACAGAACTACTTCTCTGCTCCATTGTATTTAAATGCTTGGTTGAGTGGCCTTCAGTCTGGGTTTATTGAAGCAGGATATTTGGCAGACTTCGAAGAAATCTCCACTTATCATGCACCTGGCAGAAATTCAAGACTTCACATTCTAAGGAGCACTCTTTAAAGTGTGCAAATTGAAATTTTACCCTTTGGAAAAAATGAATCCATGAACAAACTGTGTCCTTAACATTTAAAAGCGTTTTATTTGGTAATTAAAAATTACACCTCTTATAGTCTCTGAAAATAGGTAAGCAAGGCACTGTGAGCAAAGTAAAAAAAAAAAGATGATTTTTGGAATTTACATTGTAATTGTCATTCTTACAATTCATAGTGTAACCATTAAATTATTTTTGTTTGTTTCTATTTTTTTAGTTTTCAGAGTTATTTTTTCAGAGTCATGGCTCATTATTGATGTTCCTTTTAAATTAATTAATTCAGTTTGCTAGATAGTAATGTAATGGCTGGCAAAGATATGCAAACACCACCATTGTGTTCATAGTATATGTTTTATTTTGTTTATTTAAAAACTTTATTAGCAATAAAAATGCAACATAACTTTTAAATTCTACATTTTAACTTTAAACTAGGGTTTCAGTATTCAACAAAAATGCTGTCCTGGTGGCAATCTTTATGTGCTTTCTTCCCTGCAGTGCCTCCACAACACATCCCCCAGCACATCTTGTAGGACTGGGGTTTACCAGCTGAAAAAAAACTGTTTTTGTTTTTCTTCTTTTAATCTGCCCTCAGGACTATTAAGAATACCCAGCCAACCAACTCATATTTTTTTTATATAGCCATGGTTCAGTTCAGCCTTCATCAAAATCTATATTAATATATACATTTAATATATATATATATATATATATATATATATATATATATATATATATACATATTGTAACAGAGTCAAGCAAAGAGTGCCCATACAGGTTGGTTTAATTAAAGATGATGGAAGATTTCTCTTGGGAGAGAAAGAGTTAACTCAGGGCAGTGATCAGAGCCTAATTGAAGCCCAGGTGTGCACTGTCTTGAATAGACAACAGCAGAGAGAAGTCACGCCCAGTCAGGCCTCGCTGGCCTGACACAGTGAGTGCTGAGGCAGGAGTGGAGACTGCCAATTTGAGAAGAGTCTGAGTGTCTGGAAGTCACAGACCACTGCAAGTGTGGAACTTTAAGAATTAGAGAAAGTTGCCTGCCAAAAGGAGAGATTTTGGGAGCAGAGGATTTGTACGGACAGTGTTTCCTGAGCAGAGATGCAAACAGTACAGTTATTGGGACTGTTATATTGGAGCTGTTGGGATTGCCAAGGAGCTACAGCAGAGAAAGAGACAGAGTGATCTGCAGCACTGGATGTAAGAAGAAATACAGGCCAGTGACTTTATATTATGTAAACATTTTAGTGGTATGTTTCTGGCTCCATTCTGATTAAGTAGAATGGCAGCTCTTTGTTAGTTAGGGAACTAACAATAGTAAAGCAAGTGCTCAGGCAGAACTAGGTTTTCTTTTCATTATTTTTTTATGTTTTTAATTTATGTTTGTAAACTGGCACTTACTATCGGTAATACTGATGAACAGTTTGTACGGACATCCTTGTCACAATATATATAGCATTTCCCATAGGGATCAATGTAAATTGAAATAATCTGTTTCGAGCCCCAGAAATGTCACATTTTAGTTTGAACTGATGGTCTTGTTTTTTGATAAAACTAAACAGACATAAAAAAATAGATCAAATACTATAGATTTTAAATTCACTTTAACTGTACTGAGAGGTCTCGAGGGCACAATGGGATGGTGGTGATATAGAGGTGGAGAAGTATAAGCACAAGCTACACTTTGGTTATTGTAGGAACAGGATGAACTTTAAATCTTATAGACACAGTCTACACCTTAATTCTTAAAGGTACAGGCAGCACTTTGATTCTTGTAAACAGCGACAGCTCTTGCAGACACAGACTGCTCTTGGCTTTTGCAGGCACTAACTACACTATGCTACATCACTTCCTGAGAATCAGGATTCAGGGTGGAGCAAGCGTGTTGAGTACCGAGCAAGAGTCGCGTTCCAAGCCAACTTTGCCAGATAGACACGTTGAGTACCGAGAAAGCATTGAGTTCCAAGCCAATTTTTTAGTTCCAAGGAGGTTGAGAACCGAGGAACCACTGTATATATAGAAAACAACAGTGTTTATATTTGCATACCTAAAATAATTCAAAACCCTTTGCAGCTCAAAATCTCTAGAAATACAATGTTCCGGTGGCACTTGTGAGGTACCCAGGCAAGTCATTTGCTGTTATGTTTTGCATTACTTCTGTATGTTGAAAAATATATAAGCTGGAATCAATTATGAATAATTTAACACAATGCTTCTTTTGAAACAGAATTTCAGGTTTTTAAAATGGAAAGTGAAAGAGCATTCCATAGCTAGGGAGAGATTAGTTAACAGAAATATATGTCAAAAGTCTTAAAATTAGATATTATGCAACTGGGAGGTGAAAAATGTTTGTATCAATGAATGTAGAACATTAAAGGGTCACTGTGATAATCCAACACTCGACAAATGCAGTAGCCTGTAGTCAGATAAACATCTTTGAACTTGCATTTTCTTTGCCTCCACCACAAAATATTGTTGTCTATTGGTGTATCTTGCTGTATCATTATTGGCACAGTATTAAAAAAAATATGTCATCATGACACCATCTATGAGCTGAATCTAATAGATTTAAATCTACCCTGATTTTCATTTATTTATCTATTTTTCTGATCCCCTTCTCATAAAACATATTAGCAGCCCTATTAAATTCCCTCAGCATGTAAAATCGTAGCCCGTAGCGTAGCCCGCAAGACGTACGGCTAATAAATTGGCTACATAAAGCAACTCGCAAAGGATCACTACTTTATATATAATGAAAGGAAAGGAGATGTTAGGTATTAATTTTAATAGCACAACATTCCCAAGCTCGCAAATCTGCTATATAAAATACTTTTTTTTAATGTTTCATTTCTGTGTTATATTGATCCTGGCAATCAATGTGTTAATACATATAATAGAACATGCATGGACTAGAATATCATATTTACTGTTTATTCATTTTGCATTAGATCGTAACTCGTAATTGAAACCTGTATGGCTTTGAAAACTAACCTCCATTTTTCAGTGATGTAATGCTGACGATCTCTTTTACCATTGGCTCCATCTAAACCTATAACTAGAAGTTTCATGATCACTGCTGCACATTCAACTTTCACATGAATGGTTTACGGGCTTCCTGGGATTATTATATATGCATAATATATGTGTAAGAATAAATGTGCAGTCCACAGAGTCCACTGAGTCATATTTTCAAGATATCCCATTAAGGTAAATACATCAAAATGATTGAGCCACTGATTGATTCATTGTAGTGACATAAAATATCATCCAAGTCTATCTCTATCCCTCATGAATACAGCTGGACAAGTCTGATCTAGACAACACACATAAAGCATACATCCAAACTGTTCCAAATTTAAGGGAAAATCCTCCTGTTACACTTACAAATATCCATCTTTTAATGGAAGATACCATATTTATGAATGAATCATGCCTTTCTAGCCTAAGCCAGGTCCTTCTTTCTTTCTATATTTCCCCCAAGTAAAAGACTTGAAGGTGTCTGTTTCCTATGTTTGTTTATGGAGTTGTGTGCATATAGTAAGTGCATGTATTGTACACAATTTAGACAGTTTACTAATGATAAGGAGTAGTGGTAAGACTAGCTAAAATTGTATTTTCTTTTTTGTCCACTTGAAATGTTTGGAGGTATGATAAAGTGTCAGCAATATTTGTACAATACATGATGGTGTTACACTGGCAACTCAAGACTTCCTTTCTTAGTGTAAATACAGACCCATCACTGCCTCTCCTCATGTATTTGTTCACAATTCTCCATTACTGCAACCCACTGTATTATAATAAAAATAAAAGACTATCACTGGCCTATAATGCAGGTCTTTTGAGGCTCCTTTGTATAGGTATCCTCCTTTTCCCTGTAGGGACTATGGGCTGCAGTAGATCCCTTATGCCAAAGTGGCTAATGGTGTACCTCCAATAGCTCTAATAGCTTTGACTCTCAGGGCCAACACTGTCCTATGGGCGAACAGCCAGGGTGCAAATTTACGGGGCACAAGGGTGGAACATTTTGTACAGAACTTTTGCCTCAAATCCAAACTGAGCACCGTGTCTTGTAGCTACCACACAATTTTTGCCATTGGTTTTATTTAAAAAAATGCAATGACGTTCCCCTGGTATTTACCTGTCTTTAGTTTCCAATTGTTTATATTACCGATATATAGAATAATATAGTATTAATGTGTTATGACTATAATATCTCTGCATTTTAACTTGACCTTCAATTGAAACACACTAAAATTCTAGTTTTTCCAAGTAACCCAACAAAGTGTTACGTTAATGGAACTTGGATCTTATATGTGGGGCAATCTCTAAGACCTTGCACAAGGAGCCAAGCCAGCCGGTGTCTTTGTACATGGCCTTCCAATGTCGTCAGCCAATATCCTTTTAATATTTATAGTGGCTGTATGAGCTAATCTATAGCAGAACATTTGATTGGTGGTTAACCGTCTCTGTAATTGTGATTATAGCAAGCTCACTTCCATCATAACACAATGTTTTCATCTTGTCACTGTTTGCTTCTAGTCCCAATCTGTGTTCTATTTAATCTCAGTTGTACCTATGTGGTAAATTGATAGATACAATCAGAATAATTGCAATAATAATGAACATTCCATTTTTTTCAGCCTTGTTATCTGCTGACTGCACACAACGGAGATTAAAATGCATCAAGCAAATAACACGGAAAATATATTCAAATAAACAAATCATGCGCCTGCATCATTACATTGCTAAAAGAAAATGCCAAGCCTAGAACATCAGCACTCACACTGCAAACGACTATTCAAAACTGACATTTAAAAGCATGCCTGTGTTATTATGTTGTGGCGCTGTTTAATGTGCATGGGATTTTATAAACTCCAGTTTTATGTCGGTCTTGCTGTATTTTTTCATTTACGTGCCATATTGTTTAACGATGGAGACAATGAATCAGTCAGGATGGAGTAAACTGTTTCTGTTCTGACAAACAAAAACGGCAATAAAACGGCTCTGCATATTTTCTGCAACCGGTCATTAGAGTGTAAGATCTCTCTTTACGTGGGCAGATATATTAAGAAAAATACATGGAATTAAACCACTGAAGTTTCATATTTATGATTTGCTCTTCTGAAGAACGTGACTTGATAACAAGCAAAATGTATTTAGAAAGTTTAAGATTTAAAAATACTTTTTTTAACTAATATATTAAATGATGCTTTAATGGTGTCAGACAGCTGTGAAGAATATGAGAAATGTAGTAATCAGATAACATCTTTATTCAACTACAATATGACAACAGGACGAAAAGAAAGATATCTTCCCCCCCTAGACTAAAGGAAGACAAGTTGTCTAAGATGGAAGTGCCCATGACACAATCTAACTAAAAATACTACATTTATAATCATGGCGGATATAGCTGATAATGTTACTTATTTGTTCCATCCTTCACAAACTTGAAGTTTTTCTCAAACTACAATGATTTAACTCTTTCCAACAGGATCTACCAGATTGCATAGAGGAATCACACCGCTTCATTGGTATAACATGGTTACCTGAATCCCCTATGGTGTAAGGGCTCTTTAGTCAAAAAATGTATATAAATATTTTAAATAGGTGACTTAATTATTTATAACATTTATACTTTACTTATAAGAAGCCTCCAGGGAGACATATTCTCACCTTCTGCAACCCCATCTTTTTTTCCTGTTTTCTCTCATGTAGGGTGTCATATTTCACAGCTATGAATTAATTTACAAACACAGAGGAGGGGTTTCACACCATCATATTGCTAATAAGCAAACAATGGCATGATGTGAGTCTGAGCTGCATGAAACATTGGTAGTATATAGCCCCTTCCCTGTAGATGTGGTCTTAAGTCAATATGAAACATGTCACTTTAATATGAAGCTTTCTTAGAAGCAAATTAACAGTAGATGTTATATGTTAATGGCATTGAGGAGGCTAAAATTAAGTAACATAGTTAAAACATTTACATAAAAATGTCTAAAGAATCCCTTTAAAATGGTTGGCAATGAGTGGGTTTGAAAAGAACGTAGGTTAAGGGATTTGGTACGGAGAAGAGAAGGTGGTGTTGAGTAACTATGGAAATAGTAGGTAATGGGTGGGCATGGTGAGAGTGTAGAGATGATTAGTTGTGTAAAGAGGATGACAGTGAGCTGGCATGGAAATAAAGAGTGCCAGTGAATCGATAAAGAGAAAGGTTATGTGTGGACAGATATGGAAAGTGAAGTTGGTTGGTGGAAATGTTTATGGAAGAGTGGGTAAAGGTAATCTAAGTAGATGTGGAGAAAGGATATACAGTGGATATAAAAAGTCTACACACCCCTGTTAAAATGTCAGGTTTCTGTGCTGTAAAAAAATGAGACAAAGATAAATAATTTCAGAACTTTTTCCACCATTAATGTGACCTATAAACTGTACAACTCAATTGAAAAACAAACTGAAATATTTTAGTTAGAGGGAACAATTTTTTTTAAAATAAAATAATATGGTTGTATAAGTATGCACACCCTTAAACTAATACTTTGTTGAAGCACCTTTCGATTTTATTACAGCACTCATTCTTTTTGGGTATGAGTCTATCAGCATGGCACATTTTGACTTGGCCAGATTTGCCCACTCTTCTTTGCAAAAACACTCCAAATCTGTCAGATTGCGAGGGCATCTCCTGTGCACAGCCCTCTTCAGATCACCCCACAGATTTTCAATCGGATTCAGGTCTGGGCTCTTGCTGGGCCATTCCAAAACTTTAATCTTCTTCTGGTGAAGCCATTCCTTTGTTGATTTGGATGTATGCTTTGGGTCGTTGTCATGCTGAAAGATGAAGTTTCTCTTCATGTTCAGCTTTCTAGCAGAAGCCTGAAGGTTTTGTGCCAATATTGACTGGTATTTGGAACTGTTCATAATTCCCTCTATCTTAACTAAGGCCCCAGTTCCAGCTGAAGAAAAACAGCCCCAAAGCATGATGCTGCCACCACCGTGCTTCACTGTGGGTATGGTGTTCTTTTAGTGATGTGCAGTGTTGTTTTTGCACCAAACATATCTTTTGGAATTATGGTCAAAAAGTTCAACCTTGGTTTCATCAGACCATAACACCTTTTCCCACATGCTTTTGGGAGACTTCAGATGTGTTTTTGCAAAATGTAGCCTGGCTTGGATGTTTTTCGTCGTAAGAAAAGGCTTTCGTCTTGCCACTCTACCCCATAGCCCAGACATATAAAGAATACGGGAGATTGTTGTCACATGTACCACACAGCCAGTACTTGCCAGATATTCCTGCAGCTCCTTTAATGTTGCTGTAGGCCTCTTGGTAGCCTCCCAGACCAGTTTTCTTCCCGTCTTTTCATCAAATTTGGAGGGTCACTGTTGTGCCATATTTTCTCCACTTGATGATGTCTTCACTGTGTTCCATGGTATATCTAATGCCTTGGAAATTCTTTTGTACCCTTCTCCTGACTGATACCTTTTAACAAAGAGATCACTCTGATGCTTTGGAAGCCCTCTGTGGACCATGGCTTTTGCTGTGGGATGCGACTAAGAAAATTTCAGGAAAGACCAACTAGAGCAGCTGAACTTTATTTGGGGTTAATCAGAGGCACTTTAAATGATGGCAGGTGTATGCTGACTCCTATTTAACACGATTTGGAATGTGATTGCTTAAATCTGAACACAGCTACATCTCCAGTTATCAGAGGGTGTGCAGACTTATGCAACCACATTATTTTTATTTGTTATTTTTCTTCCCTCCACCTAAAAGATTTCAGTTTGTTTTTAATTGAGTTGTACAGTTTATAGGTCACATTAAAGGTGGAAAAAGTTCAGCACAGAAACCTGACATTTTAACAGGGGTGTGTAGACTTTTTATATCCACTGTACACTGAAGAAGTGAAGGTGGAGGCAAGTAGGTAGATAAAAAGTGTCTGCTGTCCCATGAGAAACCGTGTACTGAATTTTGACAGATTTAGAAAAGTCTGATATCAAATTCTATCCACATAAAAAACAACAACTTTTTCTAGGGAACTCACCCCTAATAGTAATGAGATGCAACAGCAACGTCTGTCTTATAAGAATCCTCATCTACTCCATTGTAGAGTAAAATGCTTATTTGTGCATTTTTGTTGTAAATTCCTAATCTGCGTATTGTTTTGGTACCCACTTCATAAGGTGTAATTTATGAATGATCAGTAAAGCATATATAAATAGTTTCTTTGTGCTCTAAACAGTATCATATCATAACAGTAAATCAGTCTATACTTTTATGCTATAGGCATCCAACAATGGTCTGACTGCATACAGTGTATAGTTCTCTGATGGTTGCACCTACTTAAACTTTTCAAGTTCCTTCACGCAGTTGGGAATTTCCAAGTGGGAAAACCACAGACTTGATTTTCAAAGTATGCATTAATAAATTTACTGCTACCTTCATAAAATTTACAATGATATCAGTCGGACAGCTTATTTCTTAGCCAAGAGCTAAAATACCAACATATCAGACATTACACAACAAAAAAAAGCTTATCTCTGTACTCTATAAAATACTGAAGACTAACATTAAGACACACGTGGTTTAAAACTTTTCTTACTAAGTTAAATAAACAACATTAGATCTTCTTTCGATTCAAGTCTATAGAGTTGCCCAATAGACTGATAAACAATGAAAACAAATGTTAATGCAGTTTTACAAGGCTCAATGTAATCAATGTATGAGCGCCTCCTCAATCCATTTATTTAATCTACTCCAATCTATTGGTAAAGATTTGCTAAGGATCCTCAGAATATGCCAGTATCCCTTTGTGGAATGAAAATTCATATCAAATGCTTGATGCTGACTTCACTTTTGTGAATGCCACTATTTTGGAATTTATTTTTTTATGACAGCTTGGAGAACAGTTGGAAAACTCTTGAAGATGTCACATCTTATTAAATCTGCTCAAAGGATAATACTGAACAGGAGAGAGTCTCCAAGAGTTCCCATCCTTAGTGACTTAGTACCTCTGGCCTGATTTTGATGATATTTAAAAGCCAATATGTCTATCTAGTCTGCTAATATGATCTACATGACTTACTTATTCTTGAGGACAGACATACTCTTATCCCAGGCATTTCTGAATTAATTTTGTTACTGGTAATAAACTATTTTAAGTGGGAATTGAAACTTTAGAAGACAGTTAGTGAGTCGAGTTAATTTCAAGTCAAGTTATTTGAATTTTTGTACAAGTTTAATTATAGTTGACAACTTGAAGAAAAAGGTTTATTTGCTATGTATAATGCAGTTTTGAGCCGGCATCCAGGTCCTGTTAATTGGAGAATAGTAGTAGTAATAGTATGATATATGGTCATTGGCAAATGGAAGATATTAAGGTTAGGGTCACTGACAAAACGTCAAGGCAGTTGGAAGACAAAAGTAACACAGAGACAAGCAGAATTTTGGAGCAGGCTGAGGTGAAAGGAATAGTCATGATCACAAGCCAAAGTAATTTCTAATATGAGAATTATTATACTCCCACACTAGTCCTTGCTTGACCAAGCTGGGATAAATGGAAGCCTTTTTCCATTTGGGCTTTGCTCAACAGTAAATGCAGACTACATCGTTTTGGCTTCCTTTCTTCTGTCACCTTAAGATGTCACACACTGTTCCTAGAACACAGTGTGTCTCAATGGGGATGACCAGAAGTAATATGTTTCATCCCAGAGTGGTGCGCAATATTATATGGACAGAATATATACTTCATACAATGCTGAAGTTGACATTTTATATGTATAAACAAATTCTATAAATGTGCTACAATATTCTCGAAGTTGAGTATATACAGTATGAGTGAGTTAACTAAAAGGTATCACTTATTAAAACTACAGTGATTTTCTTAATTTTTTTTTAAACAAATTGAATTGAGTTAATCAAAAAATCTGAAATGTTTTTTTGTTCTCAAATAAAAAAAACAAAAAAACACTCTTGTAATTGTACAAGCCAAAACAGTAGAAAAAACACTTCACTGATGAAAGTTCTGACCTTGTACCAAATATCACTATTCTGGTAAATAGAGAATTTTGCAAATGAAGAGGTAAACTCTATTGAACATGTAACCTTGCAACCTTCTCCATGACTTGATATTTGTGAAAGCTGATTGACATTTCAAACATGTAAGTAATTTCCATAGATGACAAGCTGTTATCTTTCATGTAGTTTGATGCAACCTGAAAGGAACAATATAATGATCTTCCCATTATAAAAGCAACATTCAGCATAATTCACTGACTTTACTAGAAAATCATTAAAGTGAGACTGTACAGATTTTGTAAAACAATGTAAATTGAGAAATGATCTTTTAAAGTGCCACTGTTTTAAAAAACTTACAGATAAATTAATATTGATTATTAACTTAGTGGCCAAGATAAATGACAATATAAGGTGTATTTTTATGACAATGGTAATGAGAACAAAAAAATAAGTTTTATTATTATTAAGGAAAGTGGAGTAAATATAAAACACTTTAAATTTGGACTGATCCCTATCTTACAATGTTATATATACACAAATATGACTTCCCATTATAAATATATGCCAGCAATTACTATTATTACAAAACTGCCAGATATTCAATTTTAACAGTGCCATAGTAATGATAGTAGTGAATAATATTCACATTCTTATTTGCTGCTTATACACAGTGGTAGTGCCCAGCAATTATTAACCCTAATGATAAAGCTGCTCTAGCCTTTGAGAAAGCCGAGAGATTCAACGAAACCGGTTAGGTCACAATCCTGAGCGTTTTCAAGCTGCTTGAGGAATCTACTTGCAGGATTCGCTATCGTATGTGCCTTTACTGTTTATATATATATATATATATATATATATATATATATATAATATAATACACACATTTGGGGAGCCCCTTGCGGTCCATGCGCGATGACATTGGGATACGCCGGCATGTGAGGATACAGTTCGGGGGAGTGCTGCTGGTTCGGTGTGAAGGGCCAATGGGGGGGAGATCAGGAGTGGGGGGAAGATCAGCAGGGGATCAGGATGTTGATGGATCAAGAGGGGCATAGAGAGGGTTAGGAAGTGCTCAGGAGTGCGCTCTGGGGGGCCCCTTCTAGGAGCAGGGCCTCGGTGCATTGCAAAGAGTGCTCTGGCGGTAGCTCCGCCACTAATTGTCTCTTTTGATATAATATTCACAATGATATTTGGTCCATAAGGCAGTGGTTCTCTACATTTCTAGTGCCGCAACCCTTTGATAATACTTCCCAAGTTGTGGTGACCCCTAACCGTAAAATTACAGTCAAATTACCGTATATTCAATTACAATTTCTGATGGTTTTAGGTGACCCTTGGCAAATCGTCCTTCAACCCCTGAAGGGGTCGAGCCCACAGTTTGAGAACCACTGACATAAGGAGATACATTACTACAAAGATGTTTCTTTTGATATAATACACAATTTAGTGGTAACATATTAACAACATAAGGGATTTTTCCTTATATACTATGTAGGATCTCTTGTCTCTTGTCTTTATATGACCATATTTATCTCTGTATATTATGTATTTATCAGTATTCTTATCACTATTAGATTGACTATTATAAACGTATGTGGTATGGAACAATGTTTTTATGGCACATAGTTTAATAAGATATTGAATTAGTATTTAGCAACAGTGATTTAGCACATACACATATGCACTTATAGATTTACAATCCTACCATTATTGGGTCACCTTGGACAAGCACCTGTTTTGTATGCATCTTTGTATACATTCTTTATTCATTTATACATTTTTTACATATGTATCTTGGTTAGTGTTCCAGAGACCCCCTTCTTATTCAGCTTACTAATCTATATTAGGGTGGTTGGTATATAAGGAGTAACCATCTTTTTATAGCATATTTGTTTAAGGGGTTATTTTTATTTTTAATTACATAATCAAATTTTGTTCTTTTATTGCTATTATTATAGAGGTGTTAAGCGCCATGAGGATTTTATACTTTGTCAACAATCACCCCCACCTCCCAAGCCCGTTGCCTTGGGGTTCTACTGGACCCCGCTCTGTCTTTCATCCCTCACATACAATCCCTAACTAAATCTCGTCTTCTCCATCTAAAAAACATCTCCAGAATTCATCACTATCTTACACAAGACACAACTAAAATCCTCATACACTCTCTCATCATCTCTCAACTAGACTACTGCAACTTGCTTTTGTTGGCCTACCTACCACCCGACTGTCTCCACTTTAATCCATTATGAATGCCTCTGCTAGACTCATCTTACTTACACAACGTTAAGTGTCGGCATCACCTCTCTGTCAATCACTCCACTGGCTTCCCTTAGCCTCAAGAATAAAATTGAAAATCATGATCCTAACTTACAAAGCCCTCAACAATAATGCTTCCCCATACATCTCTGCTCTCATCTCCAAATACTTCCCCACCCGTACTCTTCGTTCGGCTAATGACCTTCTTCTTTCTACAACTCTTGTCACCTCCTCTCACTCCCACCTCCAGGACTTTTCTTGTGCTGCCCCAAGTCTCTGGAAATTCTTGCCTCACTCCACCAGATTATCCTTTTGCCTCAAAACATTTAAAAACTCACTTAATATGCATCTCTTTAAAGAAGCGTATCACCTTCCACCCTAACACGCTTATCACCTCTCACCCTCTTTTACCACTCACTATACCTTAGATTGGAAGTCTGCGAGATTCAATTCTAAGTACTTTGGGAATGCACCATGGACATTGGATTCCTAGCTCAAAGACAGGGCCCTCCTTGCTTTGCTATATGTTAATTTGTATTTATCTTTGTCTGAAATTAACTTATGTACGGAATATGTTGTCGCGCTATAAATGAACTATAATAATAATAATAATTGCTTAGTAAGATCTTTGAAATAAATATTGCCCTTTGCCCAAAATTGTGTATGTCTTATTCTAAGTTATATTACAATGGCCTAAACACCATATTGGATAGCTGAATCAGCTGTAAGCATTATATTCAGGTTAAACAAAAGGGTTATATAGCTTGTATATCCTATAGTAACTCAATATAATATCCGGCAGTTGCTGTCTATACAAGATTAAACTTGATTTGTGACACCTATGTCTATACTTCCCTACCACCAAGGAGCTTGAGTGTCCCCAGTGACCCCCCTATCACCTCAGGGGCTATCGGAACCTACCCTTTCCCCTACCCCATTGCGCTTTGTGGTGGGGGCCCATTAATACCAAATTAACCCCTAATTTACCACCTTCCACAATAAATAAATAAGAAATGCCCATTGGGTCCCTGTCCCTTACGGGGGTCTCTATAGATCCCCAAGGGCCCTGATGCTATATACCACGGAGGTCACTATAGACCATCATCACCCTAATACATAAACTAACAATATGGACCCCCATGGGGCTTCTACCTTCCCTGTATCCCTGTGGGGGTCCCTATAGACTTCCATGGCACCTACATTTATTATAGTGATCCCTATGGACCCTCTCAATTTTCTAACCTATTTCCACAAGGTCACTGTGGACCCTCATGGCACCTAATATTTAACCTTTTATTATGGGCTCAATGGAGACCAATGGTAGCCTATCCACAGGGATCCTTATGGACACCCATGACCCCTATCACGAACACCCCAAAATACATACACTAAACTAAATAAAGAAAATTAAACATAATTACAGAAAAAATGCATTTCAATTAAAACAATTACATTTAAAATAATACAATTATATTACATAAAATAAAAAATACATAAGGAAAAAATATTTTTTAATACATTACCAAGTGCTGCTTGCCTTATGCTAACAAATTTGGAAACTCAACAGTGGCCAATAGATTTGAAAAGGTCAGTCTACATCCCAACCTAATTATCGAACAATTGCACTCATTTCACATGCCAGCAAGGTAATGCTTAAGATCCTACAAGCCCGACTCCAACAATATATGGACCAGGAACTACCAGATGTGCAAGCCGGGTTCCGTAGAGGAAGAGGCACAAGAGATCAAATTGCTAATGTCTGCTGGATAATAGATAAAAAGCAAGATAGTTCCAGCAAAGCATTTACTTCTGCTTCATTGACTATTCTAAAGCATTTGACTGTGTGGATCACAACAAAATGTGGCAAGTTCTTAAGGAGATGGGAAAATGTGAAATTTGTATCTGAACCAAGAAGCCACAGTCAGAACCGAACATGGGACAACAGAATGGTTCAAGATAGGAAAAGGTGTGCGGCAAGGTTGTAAATTATCACCTATTCAACTTATACACAGAGTACATCATGTGTAAGGCTGGACTGGATGAATCCAAAGTTAGAATCAATATTGCTGGGAGACATATAAAAAAAAACTCAGATATGCAGATGATACTACTCTGATGGCTGAAAGTGCGGAGGAGCTAAAGGACCCATTATTGCAGGTAAAAGAAGAAAGTGCAAAAGCTGGCCTTCTGCTCAACATTAAAAAGACAAAGATCATGGCAAACAGAAATATCAGTTCCTGGAAAATAGATGGGGAAGAAGTGGAGGCAGTGACAGATTTTATTTTCCTGGGATCCAGATGGTGACTGTAGCCATGGAATTAAATGACATTTGCTTCTGGGGAGGAAAGCCATGGCAAGTCTGAATAAACTAGTAAATTGTAAAGACATTACACAATCAACAAAGGTCTGCATAATTAGAACCATGTTATTCACAGTAGTAACATATGCATGTGAGAGCTGGTCCATAAAAGAAGGCAGAGCGCCATAGAATTAATGCCTTTGAATTGTGGTGTTGGTGAAAACTGCTTAGAGTCCCTTGAACTGCAAAAAGATCCAATAAATCAGTACTTCAGGAAATCAAGACAAACTGTTCACTGGAAGCTATGATCATAAGGCTGAAGCTCAAATATTTTGGCCATATCACGAGAAGACAGGATTCCATAGACAACACTCTAATGCTGGGAAAGATTGAAGGCACACGAAGAAGAGGACGACCAAGGCAGAGATGGATAGTTGGAGATAATTGAAGCAATGAACATGAACTTAATCAAACTCAGAGAGGCGGTGACTGACAGAGAGTCGGACACGACTAAACAGCTAAACAACAACAACCTTGATGACTCTCCAGCAATGATTTTCAATGCCCCTTCCTTAATCTTGAGCCCTGGATAATCTGGCACATCTATGTTAATAGAAGAAATTGGTTGCTTGATTGAAGATCCTCAAATCTTCTGTTCAGCTCACAGAATGCTGCCATACTTTTCTGACTGGTTGTGCTTTTAACCAAATGCAAAAATATTTTACCCAATAATAGTATTACACGTTTGATTGGCTGCTGTAAGAGATAATCAAAGAAGAGAATATTAAGCTATTATTGCATTCTAAGTATTTTTTCTGGAAGTCTTTTTTTTTTGGTTTAGCTTAGGTAGTTTGGGGGCTTAGTGTTAAGGGGTAATATCCCCTATGGGAGGGGTTATGGTACATTGGGCTCATAAGGGATAGAGACATATAGGTGGAATAGTTATCAACCATGTATTCACATTTATTTTATCAACCCCTTCCTTGCCATATATGTGTGTGTGTGTTTGCGTCGTGCAGTGGTGTCCAACTCCCCGTGACCTCATGAACTGCCACACACCATGCTGATCCACTTGGTATTCATGACAGAGATACTGGAGTAGGTTGTCAGCTCCTTCTCCAGTGGGCCAAGCATACAGCTCCTGATATTCCTAGGTGGTCTGCCATCCAAGTACCCAACACTGCTTGGCTTTGGGGTGGTGTGACCTCCCTGACTGGAATCAAACCCAGGTAGCAGTTGTGAAAGCAACAGATCCTAACCATTGTATTTATTTATATAGATGGACGGTAGATAGATATGAGTGGGGGGATGTTAAGACTTGATCAGCGACATGTTATGTATTAGGTAGCATTGTTGCTCAGGAGATTACTGAGTTTCAGACTGGGAGTCCCCTACTGGTATATGTAAGGCAGATTGCGAGCACACGTTAGAACTAGAGGGCTATGGTCAACCCCCTCGTGGGTACGGGTCAGTAAATGTGAAAGCCATGTAAAAGCTCAGCAAACTTGCTGTAGGACCGAGTCAGCCTGACGGACTTCCTGCGATAGACATGTAATCAAGCTTTTAAACTTGAGTTTGGCAGAAGGAAGAGTATTTTTTTAACTTTTGTTGCACTTGTTATTAATATTTTATAATGATTAAAACAACATCTCTTTTAGATACATGACAATTTGGCTGTTCAGCGTCCTTTTATTTTTTATATTCTATGAGAATTGGTCATATTATAGACTACAACCAGCACACTAATTGTACAACAAAAGCGTCTCTTAGTTAAACTTATCATATACACTTTGTATTTTGTACCTTGGAGATGGAGAGTTACGATCTAATAGAAAGTTTCATCAAACACTTGAAAATAATTCAACAAAGTGAAAATAGAAAGCACATGTCAGAGAAGTACTGCAGTGAGTGACAATCTTTTTTCACAACCCAAGGTTTCTAAAAAGATGTATGTCACATAAAATATATATTTTTTAAATTGTTAAATGTTGTTAACTTAAGAATAGATTTTAAAGACTATGGCCACCATTCAATTTCAAGCCCGTAATTACCTTCATACAGGCTGCATGTCTGCGGGTAGAAATTTGTTACAATTCTAGCTGTATTCAATTGACTCAAGCTTCAATTACAGGGCTTAAGTCTAAAACCGTAAACTGTGAACCCGTAGGTAGCAGTTCAGGGCATGATCGTGATCAATTAAGCAAGCCCGTAAGTTATAATTTAGACAGAGCCAATAGTAAATGAGACTGTCATCATGACGTCAGTAAAACTACAATCAGTGTGTAGAAGTCTGATATGTGATTGTACTCGCAATCTAGAAATGTAGAAATCATTAAAAAAGGATGAAGAAACTGTGCTAGTACATGTGGGTGGCCTGATGTGTATTAACTCCTTGATTCCTGGAAATAAAACATAAAACAAATATTTTTTTTATTGCAGAATTGGAACCCTGAGACTGTTGTGCAATTAATTATAATGTCTTTCTTTACTTTCCCAGTATTTCAAATAGTAATAGTGTGTGATTATTTTATTTTACAGTGTTACAAACAGGTGTTTAACCCACTTGTGTGTCCTAGCTAGTACTTGTAGACATTTTTGATACATTTGAGTTGTAATTGAATATGGATTTTGCTTCTTTAGCACTAGTAACATTTGCGGGTGTGAAACCTCAACGGACGAGACTGGACGGAGTTACGTTTTTTTACAACCACAATGATTTTGAGCCTGTGACTCCCAAATGGAATGCGAGCAGCTAAAAGTAGACAATTGAATATCAGTAACTTTTATAGGCTATATTATGGGCTCCAGTAATTAATATTTGCTTAGTTGAATTGGGGCCTAAGTATAGCCAAGGATCTCCAAGTTATATATATATTTTTTTACAAAACCCTTTTAAAATTAGGAATTTTGCCAAAGGAAGATAACACTAACTTTTATTGAACATGACTTTGAAAAGTAATATATTTTAAAGTGTAATGATCAGTATTGTAGCACAATCGATCATCCCAACATAGAGATCAATCTCTTCTCATATAATCTCTTATCAACACCCCAAGTCCCAGGTCTCTGAGATGCATGATCCTTCCTCTTCATTCTTCTCAGCAACAATGTGGCAACAAACCCATTACTCCTTTGAATAAATATTCAGCTTATTAAACATATTATATACACACACACACAAACATATATATATATATATATATATATATATATATATATATATATATATATATGTCACAATCTGCTTTCTCAAGGGGGTTTGATATGAACCTAGTTCAAACATACTCACACAGCATTGGGTGGTTCTTGTTCTCTCTGGCACAAAAGATGGCTTCTGAAGAGGGCAACAACAAACAACAATAATATGTAATTACAATGCAACAATGTCATACACCCTTGGCCATATCCTTAATTAATGGTAATAATACAGTCACTATACAGTAGTCATGGCAATATATGTATACCGTATATATATATATATATATATATATATATATATATATATATATAGTAAATAAATAGTACATTTGTGTTCACATTTCAACTTATAAAATAAGTAAAATAAGTATTTCCTGCTCAGAATTTCAAGAGATAGTTTTTGCACTGCATTCTGGGAACCTGGGCAGGGACATGCCCACAAAGGCTTCACTCTTTAATCCAATATCATTTTAAACACAACTCCTTTTAGGCATATGCCTTCTGTATTACACAGCTTTAAGCAAAGCCCAGAAGGAAAGCCGTTTCAGGCTTACCGCCTCTCATCAGTATGGGGCCGATTCCTAGCTTGCTTAGTAATTTATGGTGGGCAAAAGAGTGATAGAAGCCTCCATCTTACAGTATTAAAGTAAATAAATAGTACATCTGTGTTCACATTTGAATGTCTAATACATATAGACATTTATATATATTTACTATTAACATGTATGTCTATATACAGAATCTCAAGAAATAAAATGTTTCCATTCCACCTTGGGAATTCTTGGTGCAAACATGCAAATAGTATAAATTTGGCCCTGCTGGCTTGGAAATGCAAGTGTGGCGATAAAGAGTTTGCATTTCTTCTTACCCAGTTCATCAACCAAATAAAAACAATTATTATTCAAGGAGAGACCACTAAAAAGATAATTCTATCTGTGGAGACACAATCCATCAGGGGCCAGAACTACTCCCTGAAATGGTATGATCAATGTGATCTGTGGGTTGAGGTGAACCTGCATTAGGACTGTGGAGGTAACCGGACTAAAAACTCTATGAATTTCCCCATTGACTGCTAATCCCATTGGTTGATTCAAAATTCCCGGGGTTGTCGGCCCTGGATTGATTTGTGGGATGGCTGCAAAAGTCACCAATTGTTAAGCTGGCACAATGTAGGCCTACAATGTCGGCCTGGGGGAATAGGCCTAATTGAATTTGCCGGGCTTGTTGGAGATTGAGGGGGAAGATGAAAGTGTGAGGAAGTGATGAGCTCAGGGGCTGGGATTATAATGGAGACTGGATCTGATAGCAGGTGCAGTGATGTTGAGAGTTTATAGGTCAGTGTGAGGATTTTGAACTTCTTGCCGGTATGGGAATTTAGATAGTTAGATAGTTAGATATACGTGCCTAGCAGTGACATTCACACTGGCATAGACTGGGGAGAGTATAACAAAGAGAAGGTAAGTAACTGGATGTGAGGAGAGAAAGAGAGTGCTGAGTCCAGAAAAGTTCAAAGTTCCAAGTGTCAACTGTAAGGGTTATGTCTGGAACTGGGGACTTGGAGTGTCACTGAGGCCAAGAGAGCTGAGAGTTGGAGAAGAAGTGAGTTGTCAACTGTGTAAAAGGCCAAAAATAGGTTTAGAATGCTGTCCCCTCATAATGTTGTGCATGGAAACCTGATTGCAAAGGGTCAGATAAGGAGTTTGGTGGCAGAAATGGGTTAGACTACTATATACTAGTCTTTCTAGTAGTTTAGGGGCAAAATGAAGCAAATAAATAGTGCAGTACTGTAGCAACAAAAAACAGATACATCCAGAGATTTTCTTTAGGATTGGTGTAATAAGTAATTGTTGGAAGGGAAATGGAAATGTACCAGTTACAATGGATAGGTAAGAAGAGGTGGTTAGAGGTAGTGGTAGGATAGAAGAGAGGGAGGGAATGAGGTGTGAGGGGAAATTACCTGATCCTGATCATGTGACTGGGACGAAGAGGCTGTCAGAAGTGGAGAGTTTGCAGTGTGGTGTAAAGCGATCTCATGAGTAACTGAACACATTTTGTTTTTGAAGTCTTCTGCAATGTTTTGGACTGAGAAGGTGGTGGTGGTAGGGGATTGAGGTGGGAAGACAAGAGAGTTGAAAGTTGAAAATAGGCAACAGGCATGAAGATGAAACATGGATGACAGAGTGGATATGAGGGCTGAGAAATAGGTGTAGGGCCGCATGATATGATTGTAGAATACATTTGTAGTGGAGGAAGCCTGCATGAGTAAGTGAATTCCTCTGGTGGTGTTAAGCAGGGTGGGAGAACTTTTGAAGGTAACGTGCTTGCTTCAGTGCTACTGTTGTAGCTGAACACGTTTGGAATGGCATAGTGTGGTGGGTGCTGTTATGTTAAGTGCAGAGTATAGTGTATGGTTATATTTTGAAGCAGCAGTGTTCAGACAGGAGAGTGTGGTTATGTTGGAGAGGAGTGGTTTTAGTGAGTTGGAAAGTTGATAAGGATCAGTGGAAGAGAGCTCTCTATAGGTTCTTGGAGATTGAGGTGATAGTGGTGGTGGTGAGTGGTGGGGGTGAGTGCATTGATGAGATTGCAAGTTAGAAGGTGGTGGTCAGAGAGAGGAAACAGTAAATTTGTGAAATTAGAGACAGTACAGAGATTAGAGAAGACAAGGTTGATGGTGTGACCATCACAATTTGGAGAAATAGTCCACTGTGAATAAACAAATGAGGATGTTGTTGAGAGTCGCACAACAGTAATGATGGGATGTTGGAAAGCAGAAAGTGAGGCAGAAAAATGGTCCAGAAATTGGGAAGGTGGAGGTGGGGGATACATTTATGCCTCACACAGGGAGAAGGGGGAGAAAATACAAATGGAGTGCAATTTTTCAAATGAAGAGAATAAAAGAAAGGGAGGAGAAAGTATACAATGGAAGGAAAAATCTGTCTATTTTCAGGCCTAGGAGGGTGACTATGTGTAGTGTAGTGTAGACCACCAAGTGATAATGCAGCAGGGGATGTAGTGTCAGGTGATTCAAGATAGATTTCATTGATAACAAGTAGGTTAAAGAAATTGGAAATTAAGAGATCATGGATAGATGTGTGTTTATTACATAGAGAGCGAGCATTCTAGAGGGAGAAGCGAATGGGGCTGAGTTTACTCAATCCCGATGGGCTGGCTCTTTGGTGAGGGCCAGTCCCTTGGGATTTCTTCTGCTGTTCTAACCTCTTCTAAAAGTCTTTCATTTGTCATCCCTGAATTATAAACCTGACTACTGGTTACTATGCTTGTTTATCTTACTATAGTTTGTGATATTATTCAAAAGAATACAGTGTTTAAAAATGTAAACAGTATGAGAACTGCAGGTGCTCTTTAAGGGTTCTTCTGCTCTACTATGCATCCATGCTGTGCCCAAATTAACTACACTTCATGCCCTATTAGCCACTTATGGCAATTGGTGACAGTGTTGTCCACTCCTGGTTTAGATCATTGATTCTCAACCTAATCTCAAGCACCTCCAAGCAGTTTATTAGTTAGGATTAATTAGCATCACCACAGACTATTGAATACTATAGTCTTACCTTGTGTTAAACCTAATTATGCCCGATCCAGGGGGCTTGAGAAGAGGGTTGGAAAGCACTGTTGTAGTGGGTTCAAAGCTTATCACACTATTTTTTTATTTGTACATTTTTCACGAAGAAAGAGTGTGTGTCACATCACTTAAGACTCCCTTCCACTACCAGAAGATGCCGTCAGGGGAGCAAAAGAAACACCTGTAAGTGCAAGGGAGCGGGGCAGAAGGGACTGGGATGGTAGGGAGCAGGAGGGAAAGAGGTGGGGGTCTTCGGACAGCACGGCCCCCAGATACAAGCCCCAGTGCATTGCACTGGGTGCACTGGCTGTAGTTCCATTAAAAGAATATAAATACAATTTCTAGAATAAAAAAAACAAACAAATATAGTGTATAGAAAAAATAAACAAAATTAACTAAATAGCTCTAATGAAATCTGATTTAGCTGTCACAAGTATCTTAAATAAAGATGTGTGTAAACAACCAAACTGAATATTCCAGGCAGATACAGCGGCTAAGAATAGATGAACCACTTGATTTGTATCTGCTGTTGAATTTTATGTTTCAAGGCTTGTAAACACTGAAGCAGTTGCTATAGGTACACGAGATACGTAACTGTACTGTTCTACCTGCTCTTCTGGATATGATGCTTTTATAACTATAGCATTAGGAGCAATGGTTATCTGTATTACTTTACATTGTCATTACTTCATAGAAAAAGTATTATTTTATCATTTCAGATACGGGCGCATTCACATTTTTTTCTGGGATTGTTGAACTCAATGTTCAGTGATGTAATACATCTGATTGTGAGAGTTTTATTTGTTTGGACTCAATGCCATAGTCTCTTATATATAGGGCACCCTTTTTTATGTGAAAAACAAAAACAGTATTATGAAATTGCTTTTTAGGTGGGCTTGAAACTGCAAACCATTTGGAACAAGCAATTGCAGAGATCAACCCTTATGTTCACTCTATGATAGTGGTATGATATACCTGTTTGCCTACTGCTCCTGGAACTATCTATGTGTATAAACAATTATACAGTCTGTTTTTTACATCTTCAAGTCTAATATTTATTATTCTCTCTGTGTCTGCTAAATATTTATATTTATCATGGATTTGATGATTTCACAATGACTGATTTGAATGTAATTCATCCACATGTTCATTAACACTCAGATTTTAGTCAGGCCAAAAAAATGATTTTCCTCTGTGAATATTTGCCGGAACATGTGGATGACTGAATTACATGAAACTTAATGTAAAATATAATCATAAGTAGTGATCTCTGTCCTAGCAAAAAAAAAAGAGAAAAGTATGCACTTTTCATTGCTCTTACTATGGTTTAGGTATACTAAAATAGATTGCTGTTATTCTAATAATAAATTGGAAGTATATTATCTCACTATCTGTGTGCCTCATTTTGGTTTGAATTGCCTCGTTGGTCTAATCCCATTGGTAGGAAAAATAGGCAGTTGCAAAGGCTACAGTAGCTTCACTAACTGATTTACCATGCTATGAAGATTTACAATCATTCTCTCTTTGCTCTATGTACAGAATACAAAGAGCCACATTCAATTCCAAGCCTGAAACTCGATTGAGACGGCCGAATGTCTGAGGGTGTGTTGCGGGCTCCTGATCGTCTTCGAATCCGGAGCTATTCAATTGCTATAGGCCACATGTTAGTGGCCCAAAGCTGACTCCATAAACCATGCACTGGTTCGTAGCAGTTCAGGGTGGGAACATGATCAATTAAGCAAGCCCGTAACCGCCCATTTCAAACCAGCCAATAGAAAATGAGACTGTCATTATTACGGCAGTAAAACATGGAGGTTACATGTCACTCAATTAGGTTCGGGGGTCCGATATGTAATCAGACTCACAAACCCGCAAATTAAAGAATTATAAAAATGAATGCCAATACTGTTCTAGTCCATATGGGTGGCCTGATATGTATTAACTCATTGATACCCGAGATCGATTGCGCCCCGAAAGGAAACATAAAAATAAATTAAATTTCCTCCCGATTTGCGAGCTTGAGACTGTGCTTTCCACATTATTTACAGTGCAGTAGTGATGTTTTATTTGCATTTACAGTGCTACGAATAGTTGTTTAACCCCCTTGTAGGTCCTATCTAGCACTCGTTGGATTTTCTCCTTCTTTTGCCATTTACGGGTGTGAAAACATTTACGGGCTTGGGGAAATTGAGCAATTGAATAGCGATTTGCGATTGTAGCCATTGTAACTCTTGTTAATGTGAAAGATCAAAGGCTTCTGAAGGCTGTCAGTTACGGGTTTAACATCACAATATTTTCAAGGCTGTAAATCTAACTTGCTGTGAGCCCGCAAAAAGACACCAATTAAATAGCAAATTAACTTGCGACCTCACTTAAAGGCTTTTGGATCGCCCGAAACCTCAATTGAATGGGGGCAATAGTTGCCTTATGAGGCTAATGAAAGGATATTCTAATTGGGGAGAGATCAAGGGGGTCCTGTGCAAGGGAGTCTTTTATAATATATGGTCTTGGCAATGGAGGAAATGTTTAAAAAGCCAAATAAATTAAAAAAAATAACTCAACTTTTACATGTGCAATACACATTCTATCCATTCAAAGTTCCCTCCCAGGTCCTTGATCACCAAAAAACAAAATGGTAGATTTTATTGCAGCATAATTACGTATAGTCTAAATGACTTCGCACACTCTCAAGTGCAGTTCTTCAAAACAATGTTTTTGTTTAATATAGGAGCACATTAATCCTGTAACAATTGCTATATCTTATTAACCCTTCACAATTTCTCTTCTCTTGACGTGATTAAATACACACGTCTATATATTTTTGAGTCATTTTCAGGCACACAAAAGAATGAGAAAGAAAGATTTTTGTCTCTGAATAAAATGTGATAGGCAGACACAATGGGAGATGTATTGTAACATGTTTTGATTTTTTGGAAAGCTTAAAATATATACAGTTTTCCTCAAATAGTATATTGAAGGAAAAATACAGAACAATTGAACAGATCTGACAAACATATCATTCCATGGATCAATACCCAGTGCAGGGCTGCAACCAGTGCCTGAGGATAGACACTGGTATTTGCTTTGCCACCCTTGAAATGACCTTGCACCTCAGTTTACAGACTGATAGAAAGAGATAAGAGAACCATTTCCAACACAACAAGTCTTTTTGACTCCATGCCCTGTGGTGTATTCATGAAAATGCTATCTAGACTAGTTGCAGTGTTCATGTAGTGGCTGTACAGACCCTTTATTGAACATATTAGTGTTGAAAAACGGCATTTTATTGCACAATTCATTAGGTATCTGAAAGAAAACAGAATGAAAGATTGGAAAACTCAGTGAACATTTTTAGTGTCTAATATCAAATGTTTTTATATCCAAAATATGGTGAGTCTTTTTGGGGGTTCTATGATAAGCTGAAGCAAATAACTGCTCAAGGGCTCGAGACTCCAGCTTTTGAGACTCATGTCTTCGGAATAATAATCTGTTTGAAGTGTGTTTAAAGCAGAAGCTATTCCAATTTTGCTGATGCATTAGGCATAAAGTGGATTCATTCAGACCTTTAATTGTATGGAAGTAAATGTCAGCATAAGACTGGATCATTTTATTTTGATAATAAACTACTCTGGTAAATGCCATACACCAGTGGTTCACAGACTTTCTCCCAATGACCTCTTGAAAACTATAGAAAGTCTTATAGATATCACCAAAGTTGAAAGTTCTTCATGGATCACTTAAGTTTCCTATCTGTAATTGTATAATTGGTGTGCATTGTGCTATATTGGAGTGTATCATGCATACTTATAAATGTATTTGTGTACACTTCTCACTACTTGTTTATGCATTTTATAACATTTTATTTATTACGTTTTATACGTTTTTTGGGTAATATACATGGGCGGCTGGTGATTAGGGGTAAATGGCCAACTGCCCTCCCAGATTGAATGCACTGATTTAATCCCCCATCACTAACTTAATTGTTTAATTAAAAAAATAATATAAAAATGAATTATATATGCTAAATCTTTTATTGCTGTCCCATTAAATGATGAATCCTTTGGCAAGTTAAACACACTGAATTATCCCCTTATCACATCTCCCCGTGCTGGTGACTTGCTTTGTACTACAGAATAGGGCACAATGCTGCCTGTGCTTGATTTGAAGCAATAAACCAACATCACAAAATTAGAAGGACTGGGAGGGAGCTGAAGCTGTGGGACCTTTCAGGGATCACCCAATCAGAATAACTGTTAGGAGCTGAAGCTGTGGCGACCCTTTGGGGCAAACCCCAGCTAATCACTGACACTGCCCCAGCCAATTAGGACGGCTAAATTGCAGTATGCAGTGCATACTGGGAGATGTAGTTCAGTGAGGGCTGCCATACTGATAGAGCTGTTCAGGACTGGGTGAGTAGTCTCAGTCTGTCTGTTATTCTCTCTCTCTCTCTCTCTGTTTCTTGTTCTCTGTGACCCTCTTATTCTCTCTGTGTGACTTGTACTCTCTCTCATATTGCCTGTCTCTTCCCCCAGGCACCATGCACCTAGATAGATAGATATAGGCGGCTTCATAATGAAGACTAGTAGTTTTGTCATGACAGTTTGCTTTTAATTTGATACTGAAAATATGGTTTCTATTTAGTGCAAAAAACATTTGAGTATATAGCTTATATACAATTATTTTTAACAAATGTTAATTTATTGAAGCAGTCTGTGTGCTGACGGACAACCCCCCCCCCCCCCCCCCCCATACACACACTTTTTTGTTCCCTCTATAATCTCTCTTTCTCCCTCCTATTTCTGAATAAACTTTTGGGAAAAAAATCAACAACTCATGTCTCAGTGTGCTGGGTGCAGAGCCTCAGCCATGTCAGTATTCTGTATGGTGCTGACTACCCTCTATATATCAGACAAGCCTGTAAGGAAGGCTCCTATAATACAGCTTGTATTCTATATTTAAATAGAATAAGGCATCTGCATCCCTATGAAGGACCTCCTTCCAGGCTCCTAGAGTACAGCTTGTGTTCTATATTTACATAGAAAAAGGCACCTGCATCCCTATGAAGGACCTCCTTCCAGGCTCCTGGACTACAGCTTGTATTCTATATTTACATAGAATAAGGCATCTGCATCGCTATGATGGACCTCCTTCCAGGCTCCTAGAGTACAGCTTGTATTCTATATTTACATAGAATAAGGCATTTGCATCCCTATGAAGGACCTCCTTCCAGGCTCCTAGAGTACAGCTTGTATTCTATATTTACATAGAATAAGGCATCTGCATCCCGATGAAGGACTTCCTTCCAGGCTCCTGGACTACAGCTTGTATTCTATATTTACATAGAATAAGGCATCTGCATCGCTATGATGGACCTCCTTCCAGGCTCCTAGAGTACAGCTTGTATTCTATATTTACATAGAATAAGGCATTTGCATCCCTTTGAAGGACCTCCTTCCAGGCTCCTACAGTACAGCTTGTATTCTATATTTACAAAGAATAAGGCATCTGCATCCCTATGAAGGACCTCCTTCCAGGCTCCTGGACTACAGCTTGAATTCTATATTTACATAGAATAAGGCATCTGCATCCCTATGAAGGACTTCCTTCCAGGCTCCTAGACTACAGCTTGTATTCTATATTTACATAGAAAAAAGGCATCTGCATCCATATGATGGACCTCCTTCCAGGTTCCTAGAGTACAGCTTGTATTCTATATTTACATAGAATAAGGCATCTGCATCCCTATGAAGGACCTCCTTCAAGGCTCCTACAGTACAGCTTGTATTCTATATTTACAAACAATAAGGCATCTGCATCCCTATGAAGGACGTCCTTCCAGGCTCCTACAGTACAGCTTGAATTCTATATTTACATAGAATAAGGCATCTGCATCCCTATAAAGGACCTCCTTCCAGGCTCCTGGACTACAGCTTGTATTCTATATTTATATAGAGTAAGGCATTTGCATCCCTATGAAGGACTTCCTTCCAGGCTCCTAGAGTACAGCTTGTATTCTATATTTACAAAGAATAAGGCATCTGCATCCCTATGAAGGACTTCCTTCCAGGCTCCTAGAATACAGCTTGTATTCTATATTTACATAGACTAAGGCATCTGCATCCCTATGAAGGACCTCCTTCCAGGCTCCTGGACTACAGCTTGTATTCTATATTTATACAGAGTAAGGCATTTGCATCCCTATGAAGGACTTCCTTCCAGGTTCCTAGAATACAGCTTGTATTCTATATTTACATAGACTAAGGCATCTGCATCCCTATGGATGACAGCCTTCCAGGCTTCTAGAAAGCAGCCTGTTGTGCTCCTATAAATGTTTCCCAGGTTCCTGTGTTTTAGATATTTTTATATTCTTCTACACCCCTTTGTATGTGTATACATGTGTGTGTAAGTATGTCCACAAGCACATATATAATGTATATGGCATATGTGTTTTTATATATATATATATATATATATATATATATATATATATATATATTTATATATATATATATATGTTTATATATATATATATATATATATATATATATATATATTTATATATATATAAATATATATACATATAAATATATAAATATAAATATATATATATATATATATATATATATATATATATATATATATATATATCATATAGAATATACATTATATATGGACTTGTGGAGCTTGCAATCAACAGTTTTAGTATGATTTAGTATAACCGTTAACGTTAATTCAAATGATACAGAGGGCTTGTAGCCAGTTTAAGACGATGGAGTATGGTACAAGAGGTTGGATGGTTTTTACTTCCGTTTTTAACTTGATGTCTGCTTTTTAGGTTTTACTTCAATAAGTGTATCGGTAGGAGCATTTAGCCTGTGTAGTGTTGTAAAAAGGTTTTCAAATATAGTATTGTTTTCCCCATTACTTTTGTTTTTGTTCAGTCATTTCCGTCTCTCTGTGACCCTATTGACCACAGCAGATCAGGCACACCTGTCAGCAACTACCCTCTGAGCGTTCTCAAGTTCATGTTCATTGCTTCAATAACCTCATCTATCAATCTCCAACTCTGTCATCCCCTTATTCGTTTGCCTAACACTTTTTCCACCATCAGGGTCTTCTCTTGGAAATCCTGTCTTCTATGCTGAATTGTTCTTTACTGCTTGCTTATCTAGTCCTCCCGCTATCCCCGTCTCTTTCTCCATCCCTCTCTCTCGATCTCTAGCTCTCTCAATGGGATATTTTTTTCTATTTCTATGAGCTGCCACAGCTATACGTTCTGATCTAACATGTTTTATATGTATTCTATTTAATTATTGCATGTCATCAAGAAAATGCAAGAACTTCCCATCATAAGAATAGTGAGCAGAACCAGCACAACCTCACACTCATCAATATAATATGTACGTAAAGGGACAGGAAAAAAAAAATCAATTAAGTGGGTGGAGTATGTGTCAGTGGGCAGGGCCTAGGGAGGTAACATGTTGTGAAGGGGAGGGCTACCTACTTTGGGGAGGAGCCAATTTAAGGGGAGGGTCCAGGTCTCTGACTTCCATCCCACCAACTTGGAAAGTCACCAGCCACCACTGGTAATACAGTATAACAATTATTGCGGATCAGCTGGATGCGTCTCAAGCGTCATCAATGGACCAAAGTTTGGCAATCTCTGCTCCACACCATAGGAGACAATGAGAAACATCTGGAACAATTCCTGACTTAAAATTTCCAACTCAAAGTTAACTGGGTATCTCAGACTGTAAATCTACAGTTGTGCTCCAGTCAGGTGACATGATACTGTTGTTGTTTTTTTTGTCTATTTACAATCATAGAACAATTTTGTATTGGCTTGGACATGTTTTATCTATTTGCTATTAATACATGTTTATGACTATACACATTATAATTAAAGGGGTATGGAAGGTTCCAAACCTGTTTTAATATTAATATAATCTACTAAGTATTTATTTGCATATATAACATCATTTTATTAACAGGTGCTTAAAAGCTTTGTTTTTAATCCCTTTAAGTTACCAAATAGTCCTTACAAAGGTCTGCCCCCTGTAAATCATGCAACCAGTGCCTCTATAATACTAGATGCACTAGCCAATCACACATTGTCTCTCAGCAGTCTATGATTGGCTAGTACATCTAGTATCAGTAGAAACACTGTGTGCATGGGCTAAAAGGGGCAGAGGTTTGAGTAACTGGAAGGTTTGAGTAATAACAGTTTTAAGCACTTGTTAATAAAATGAAAATCTAAAATGAAAATCAGATCCCTTCCCTCTCCAACTAATGAATAACCTTCTAACTTTTCACTCCTTCCTACCTATGTAACTCTCACTTTCTTCCTCAACCTTGCTATTCCTCATCTGAACCTCCACCGGTCTCTGCCTCTTAAATTCCCTTCAGATTGTAGCGAGTTTCCATTCTTGTAGGGTGCTTTGGGAAAAAGCACTTTTACAAGACTCAAAGCTCAAAAAAGAGGCCTCCATTTTCTACAGTTGTTAACATTTGTATAATGTTGTATATTTCCTTTTTCTTAACCCCTGTACCCCTGCGCTACAGAATATGTTGGGGCCTTACAAATAAAAGATAATAATAAAATTATGTTAATACATGCAAATTAATATTTAGTAGATTATTTTAATATTGAAAATAGTGAACCCTGCATGTCCCTTTAATTATAATGTATAGAGTCATACATTTTCATTAATAGCCAATAGAAAAAAACATGTCTTAGGACATATTTTAGAAATATATTGTTTTGGTATGAAAATTGTGACAGATAAATGTATTTCTTGAATTAAACAACTTATAATTATAGTTTTTTGAGAAGCTTAAAAGTAAATATTTTATCAAAAACAATGTCAGATATTCTACACACAAACCAGTCAATAAATAATCATCAGTATTTAATTAGCTGGAATCATTGTTGGTCTTCTGTGAACAAAAACAAAAATCTTATGTATTCAGCTTTCTGGCACAGAACATCTTCTAAACATATATTGTTTGCAGAATTGTTCATGTTGGGCATTAACTGTAAAGCTTAACAAGTTGTAATGACATAAAATAACATTATAAAAACATAACACAAAATGAACACATAATTCCCATTAATTTCTTTGTATAATATAAACTTTTAAATATATTCGGTAAAACAGTTCAGGACTGAAGTATATTACTAGAAGGGTAGAGGTGCTCATCTTAGAACGAACAATACCTAAGTAGGTTTGTTCTATAGATCTAGTTACCTACTCTGAGAGCAGCCTCTTTTAGTCACCTGTGCCCGTTACAGGAAGAAATCAGCCTGGTCTCACCCAATAGAGAGATCCATCCCCAAAATACCAGCCAATTCTATCCTGAACAGGAGAAGCAGCAAACCCCAGACGTACATTTCAGCCTCTGTGGGCCTCGTCATTGAGGTACAGCTGTACTCCCTAACGCACATTGAGCAAGGAGTCAACATCTGGTCCCCCCTAGCACCCTCAAGGTATTATCTATTTTATCTCTACTGTAAATCATTACAGATATAGTCAGTATTGTTTATATGGATCATTTATACTTATGTACCGGTCAATATGCTCATTTTTAGGTTATGGTAAGAGTGGGGAAGGTAATCTGAATGTATGATAATCTTGGGGAGCATTGCTTTTGACACCAAACCTAGCTGGAGACCCTCATGTTTCACTGGGAAGTTTCACTAGAAATCTTTCAAGAGAAACTTGCTTCTGCCTACATTTTAAAATGTCTCTGAAGTGAGATATCATTTGATCATTACACAAGTCCACATTTTAGCTTGCTTGAGCTTTATCAGAGTGATACTTTTTCAATCTTTTTTTTAAATTCAATCCATTTAGCACACATTTCTTTGAAAAGGTCCTTCCATCTCATCTGCACAGTCTGCACTTTGATTCTCATAGGCACAGGCAGCACTTTGATTCTTATAGACACAGACTGCTCTTGGGCTTTTGCAGGCACAGACTGCACTTGAGCTCATGTAGGAACTAATTACACTATGCCACCGTTCAAAACTGTATTTAACTTCCTGGAGAGACAAGGTGTGGGGTGGTGTGAGCTCATCGAGTTCTGAGGCAATTTTTTGTCAGTAGTGAAATTGTTGAGTTCCAGTGAGGTCAGTTGAACTATAGTAGAACTATAACAACAATCAGATGTACTGTGTCCTTGCTTACACAATTTTAATTCCTTGCAGTATTGCCATAATATTATCTACTATTTTTTAACCTCTCCAATATAATCCTAATCAATGGTGGAGTTACTACCAATGCAGTAGGTACAAAGTACTGGGGCCTACAAGAAGGTTGTTGCAACTGGCAGAAGCCAGGAGTAAAAGGTAGTCTTAATTTATTAGGGGTGAAGGCAGATAATTATGTTTATAAAGGTGACCTGATTATCCTAGAGATGATCTGAGCACCTACATATATCCTAATTGCAATGAAAGGGATTTGTTATATCTTTGTCTCCAAAGAACAGTGTCATCTACACACACTTGCAAATAATTCCTTATGTTTTCATCTAAATGCAGAGAAATATCTTCAACTAGAAATAAACACATAAAGGTGCATTATCTTTGCCGATGGCAAATTCTTTGATTCCTTCTGATTTTACTGAAATACATAAATGATGAAGGCAGTACATGTCTTGTTAGGAAAGCTCTCTTCAACTGTGTCAAAACACTAACCTTCTCCCCTTACCAATCTGTCAACAATCATTACGTTGGCTTTTTCTTGCACTATGGAGCAGCCAGGCCTGTGTTAATCTCATTCAGGCATCACTACAGTCAGCTCACATAATTACATCCCGGACAAGTGAAAAGGGTTTTTTGAGTCCAAAAGTCATCAATATCTCATTTTAGCCCAGGCTTCAGACACCAGGAGACTGCATCATTACCCATGACTAATAGCAACAGCATCATTGTTAATACACTGGCCTACCCTCTGCTGCTAGAGAGTGGAATATTCAATATGAAGCTATTTGCAGAGAATGCAAGACCTTAGTTAACCACCTAAAGAGGGTCACTGACATGAGGAAGGAATTAATATGTGATGTTATTCTGCTGCGGCCGAATGGATTGACTGCACAGATTAACATGATTTGTAAATGGAACCTACTGAATCTGAATTAAGCTGAAGCTTTCTTTTCTTTTATGTATTAGATGGTTCATGAATAGTGTAATGACCACATTTCAGCTTGTGAGTCTATGCATTAAATACAGGTTGTTTCCCTTTGTTATATGTGTAACTGGCAGCATGAAGTTGGATGTTTTCATATTTTCAACATTAAAGGGGCATTCAATTCTCAATTGGCCAGCATGTCAAGCTGGCCGACTACTGGGCTTTTATTTGCTCACATTCTATATAACCTGGATAATAGGATGATACGTGTCATCTTCGTTTTGGAACAAACATTGAGATAATTAGCTTAAATAAAAAGTAAGCTTTAATTTTTTGTGTTATTTTTTTGTGTTTTATGTCCCTTTCAGTTGGCCACTACAATTACACAATTTAGATCTTAAGGCCAAGTTAAACAAAGGCAGACCTAGGGCCTCATTCTATTGAGCAATTCTAAGTTACTGGAGCCCATAAACTAATTTGCTATTCAATTGGTGTATTTTTGCGAGCCGCAAGCGGTCTACGAGTTACGGGCTGAAAATCCCTGCGGTTGCTAGAACCATAACGTACACCCCATCTAAGCCTTTGATCTTTTACTGCAAGTGTTACGATTGCTAAAATGGCAAATCGCTATTCAATTGCTACAATTCCGCAAGCCCGCAAATGTTTTCACACCCGTAAACGGCAAATGTAGAAGAGAATTCTATGGGTACCAGATGGGACCTGCTAAGAGGTTAAAGACATATGCATAGCACTGTAAATGACGGGGAAAGTGATGAAAGACATTATAATTAATTGCACAACAGTGTCAAGCTTAAAAATTAACAATAATAACATTTCAGGGTTATATCTCGGGTTAATATATCAGGCCACCCTTATGGACTAGAACATATTGGCATTCATTTTTATTATTTTGCGATTTTGCAGGTCCCATCGCATATGGGACCTAAATGACTGACATGTAACCTCCATCTTATACTTCTGTAATGATTATGGTCTCATTTTCTATTGGCTGTTTCTAAATTGGTAGTTACGGCCTTGCTTAATTGATCATGTTCACGCTCTGAAATGCTACATACAAGTCAATGGTTTACGGTTTCGGCTTTCGGACCGTAACTTGTGGGCTTGTTCAATTGAATCACTCCGTAATTGTAGTTCAAGCCCGCAGCAAGCCCACAGACATATGGCTGTATACCTTGAGATGCGGCCTTGCAATTTAATGAAGCTCCTAGTCATTAACCACTATAAATCTTTACAAAATTATGGTTTTATCAGACCATTTTTTCAATGTGCACCACAATTACACCCTGCTTTTTTTCTGCAAAACTTACTTTTATTGACTAATAAAAACTTTGATTTTTTTTGTCCATATACCAAAGGGATTGCACTGTTCTAAATAGTTTTTCTTCTTCTTTTTTCATGTTACTATTATTGAAACAATTTATCGCTGAGATATATTGGTACCTTTGCCCTGATACTTTGTAAATGGTGCCACTCACATATTCTTTGTTTAATCAAACTGACGTAAACAATATTAGAGTAATTAACTGCATCAAAAACAGTAATCTAAAAGTTAAAAAATGATTGAAAGCTCTATTAGAAATGACATCTGAATTTAAAATATTTAAATTTATATGGAAGTTCCCCTGCTTTTAACTTTTTCTTATCTAACACATACTGCTTTTACACACATTACATTGATTCATTCTGCACACATACAGATTAATTGTTAAAAAAAAAAAAAAATTGGGTTGAGAGACTGAATCCCGGACATTGCAACAATTTTGTAGCTGCCTCTGATTGGACATAACGAAATTATGAATTTTATGCTAATTCTCCTCTATATGCATTCATAATCGATGAGACTTCTATATAGCTTTAAAGCACCACTGTAGTCCCATATGTTTTTTTATTTATTATTATATTATATAAAGACAAATAGGGCCTCCTTCAATTGCTACTTTTTGGAGATTTGTGACCGCACGTGGAGAGAGCAAGTTACTTAGCTATTCAATTGCCTCCTACTTGCTGCCTGGTACTTTCCATTGCAATCCATCTAATCACAGCTTTCCTCAAAGCCTTTGATCTTTCATGGCCAGCAAAAATCACAAATCGCTATTCAATTGCTCCCATGGCCAAGCCCGAAAATTAAAAAAGCCATCTCCAGCCTACTTGTACCAAGGAGGTGTCGCAGGGCTTGCAAAGACCTTACATATTCTCACATCTGCTCCCAAGTCAACCCCGATCTGGACCCCCGCAGGGTCCGCACGACAACCCCCTTGCTGTAGGTGTCCCAATTGGGACCCCTGCAGCATTTAAACATTTTAAAATCCCTGCCGCGGGTCCTTAAAGAGCCCGCAGCACACAATTGGTTAACCCAATGCCGTGGGGGTACTTACTGCAACTAAAATTAACCCCCGTATGCTGCGAGGTTCCCATTGGGACCAACAGAGGGTCCCCACAAAAAACTCTTGCGGTGCAGGGCCCCTATCGCAACATTTCAAATTCAAATTTGGCACCGTGGAGGTCCTTAAAGTACCCTGACGGTCCCTAAAGGTCCTTAAAGGCCCTGTGCTACAATTAACATTAACCCTATCTCTTATGGGGGTCTATACAGACACCCATATACCTATATTTAACCCCAGCAGTACCATAAGGGAGAATAATAACTATAGCAGTAACCCCATAAGTGCCATGAGAGTCCTCCAGGACCCTCATGACACTAAGTACAAACACTACCCTACACTACACTTTTAGCCCCCACAATAAGCCAATGAATCAAAACCAACCCCCCTCTAACTAATGAACCCCCCTCCTCCCTATCCTATTAAAAAAAAAACTCTACCCTAACCTATTAACCCCTACACTACCTACCTAACCCCCTATTATACTCCCCAACACCCCACTAATTACAAAAAACAAACACTAATTACAAAAAATAAGAAAAATGTAGATTATAGAAAATAAAAAAGAACATTACAATAAATAGAAAATATAACATTACATAAAATAAAAAGCACCTTTACAGAAAATATAAACACTCCACTACTTAAAGGAAAACATTTTTTCACATGTAATAAAAAAAAAGTACAACCAAAAATAAACACATCCCTATCACATTAAAACCAAAACCCACACCTAGCAATAAAATTAAGTTTACATTATACCACTAGCCTTGCCAAAATACCCATCTAGCGACAATGGTTTTATTTGCTTCTTCCCTAGACAAGGGCCCATCCATAGATGTCCCCAAGTACGGCACCCCTACAATAAAAATAAATATTACATTTAATAAATAAATACATACAAAACATTCTAAATAGTACACTTACCTGTCCCAAATGTCCAGAGCTCCGCGGGGCAAATGAGGGTTAAAATTTAGAAATGACACCTTCTGATTAGCTGAAAATGCTGTCAGTCATATTTCAGTCAATCAGAAGGCACAAAGGTGTGAGCCAATCAGAATGGGGTACACCCCTATATGCCATTTTGATTGGCTGATGTACATATCACTCATTAGTAATCCAATAAGAAGGTGCTATTGCCTTCAGCCAAACAGAATGGGATACACCCCCACAGGGTGTATCCCATTTTGATTGGCTCCAAGCATCTGCATCTTCTGATTGGCTGATGTAACAGTGAATCAGTTTGCAGCCAATCAGTATACCAGATGCTTGGAGCCAATCACAATGGGATACATCCCGTACTCCAATCAAGGCTAAAGCTCATATATTTTTGTCATATCAGGAGAAAACAGGATTCCCTAGAGAAGACTCTTAGGCCCTCATTCAATTGCAATTTGGCCAATTGAATAGGGCCCTAAATAAGCACATAACATATATATTTTAAAGAAGTTTTTAGTTAGTAAGCATCTATCCAAAAGCAAGGTTTTCACTAACTAAAAACTTCTTTAAAAAAATATGTTATGTGCTTATTTAGAGCCCTATTCAATTGGCCGAATTGCAATTGAATGAGGGCCTCATTCTGGGAAAGATTGAAAACACACAGAGAATGGGGCAGCCAAGGCGGAAATGGATAGATGAGGTCATTGACGCAATGGAGCTCAGAGGGGTAGTGGTTTACAGATGTGCCTGGAGTGCTGCTTTCCATGGCGTCATGTACAATCAGACACGACTGAATTAAAGCAAATGACTTGCCATGGTCATTTTAAGTTCCAGGGGCAGTATGACTCTTCTTTCACCAATTAAACAACAATTAATGTTTTTTTCAGTACTACACTACCCTACTGGCAACAGATTAAGGTTTCAGTCACTAGTCTAAACCAAGGCTCTCTCTATAAATTATTCATTGAATTAACAGCTTCTTCTTCAGCTGGCGAGAAGTGGGCCTATGATACAGAGATGGAGATTATAGACTTCCTTTGAACCCCTGTTCATATTCAATTATCAGAAGCATTAAGAAGGTCATAGGCAAGGGGTTGATCAGGTGACAGTTAGGAGTACAGAGGAGACAAGTGGAAAGTTAGGGCAGGCTGAGATTAAAGCGGTAGAGAATAGGTTTCAGAAGTTCAGTCAGAAGATAAGTAACACATCCATAGCACACAAGCCCTTGCTCTGCCAGAGTGTGTCCAGACGGATGCCGTTAATTGTTGCTTCATTTCAACATAAATAACACAGAATACTACAAAGCTCACTTCCATGGACACGGGCAGATACCTATTTTACACTTGCCATTTTTGTCATTCTATACTCTTGTATTTTATTTTTGTGCAGTACAGTGTGTGAGTAGTATTTTATTAATAATTATAGGTTTGTTAAAATTTTATTATGAGTCCTGTTCAAGATATTTTACTTTTTTGGAAACCAACAACTGCAGAAATTATAACTAATATCTGAAATGCCTAGTTTACTCTATAGTTCCCATTACAAACTTGGATATTTTGGTAATAAAATTCTCAGTGGTTGCCTTAAAATATATAAAAATGATCACCTAAATCTATGAAGAGCCCCATATTTACTGCCCATATGAACTGAAGAAAACAACTCTGATCTATCTCTAGATTGTTACCTCATCATCTATATGCAGCTCTTTGTTCTGTGTAGTCTTGCTGAAAATACAGTATAATACCATGGATAATGTAACAATGTGTCTTAAAAAAAAAACAAGAACCTGATGAAAGATAAGGAGAGGTGTTGATAGTCTTACCATCTGTATTAAATGATCAAATCCTGTTTGATCCTTGGATTTGTAAGTTGTTCAGGATGCAAATCCATACTATTTATAAAATCTCTTACTATATTAGCACATACTGCCTATATATAGCACAATGTACGGATTAAAGGCATTCCTTCAGACATGCCAGAAGAAAATGTATGTATGTATGTGTGTATATAAATAAACGATTATATATATATATATATATATATATATATATAAAACAAATACTACATTAATAAGCCCATTTGCATGTCTAAATGGTGGGGATATGCAAATCAGAATACACTGTACCTCACTCTTTTAATCCAAAAATACCAACTTTATACATTGCTTCCTTAAAGCATATGCCCGCCATATTTTAAGCAAAGCACCGGGTTGGATTTTACACAAACCAATAATCACTCATATACAGGCCTGTTTCAAGCTTTTGGCTATCATCAGTATGAGGTAGATTCTGGTTTGTGCAATAGATTTCATAGGATTGGGTATTCCCCAACAATCATTTAGTGTATGGTGAGCACTAGAGTGAGAAAAACTCCCCACTGTACAGAGTACAGAAAACGAATAATACATTAATAAGCCCATTTGCATGTCTAAAAGGCGGGGACATGCAAATGAGAATACAATGTACCTCACTCTTTTAATAAAGTTGCTCTTTTTGGATGACAAATCACAGTTTGACAATTATAATATGTGATATACGTATAAAGTGGGGTAGCTGTAAATGTACAGTAATACGGATGAATAATTCAAGGATAGCAGTATACTGTAAGTACCATTTATATTGGACAAACATTTTATGCATGCATTATGGATAGGAAATGTATTTACCGTCACAAATGGTTTGCTGAGACCTGCAGTTAAAGAGACAGTAAAGTACTAAAAGAACAGAAAAAACGTGTAAGTGCATTTTTAATATAAAGCTAGACAGTCCCATAGTCACAAATATGCAATTTTAAAATATTATTTTTTGAGTTATTATAGTCACTATAATAATTACTACAAGGATACACATCTAGCATTCATGCCAATAGCACATTCAGTATTCCACCAAACTTTATGGCTATTCATGGAAAACCTTATCATGGCTCTAGAAACCACATCTCCTTCTTGGGAAAGTACAAAATCCTTACATAAAGCAATCCCTTACCCATTGAAACTGGGCCAATCAAAGACATGACCTAACACCTAAATACTCTTCTCTCACACCATTGATTCCCCACCCGCAACTTCTTATTGAAGTCTCCATCAACTCTTTAGCATGGTGGAGAACCCATGATCTACTAAGAGTCGTCTCTTAGTATATTGATAGCACTATCTTATCATTCAACCATCTGAGAGATCACTGATTAATATTCCCGACAAGAACATTTTACATTTTACACTTTCTTTATAACTCAGAACGCACGTTTGGTAAACCGGATTCAAATTGGTCTAACTAGAATATGCCATAAGGCACCACTTGCCAAAGGTATTATTAGTCTTTTATTTGACACTTTCAATTCAGGCACTTCTACACAAAATGTAAAATATGTAACCTCCTGGGAGCAGGACCTAAATGTTATGTAGACCAGGAAACTTGGCAAAACTCATGGAGGCTTCCGTAAAAGCAGTATTTTGGAGTATTCTATAAAAGTCCCTCACAGTATATATATCACCCCCAACAAACTCCATGAATGGAAGCTTGCCCCTAGTTCCAACTACTTCAGATATTGCCCAGAGACAGAATCTTTTCTCCATATTTGGTGGACCTGCCCTCAGGTTGCCCACCAATGGAGGAAGTTTTTTTTAATAGCCTTAGACATCTTTAATGTACAGCGACTTCCACAGGCAGAATTATCTCTCTATACATCTCAAAATATACTACTTCATTACTTAATGCTGGCAACAAAGAGCCATATTGCCAAACAATGGAAAACCCGCACCCTTAGACTACAAATAGTTATAAATATAATAAATGATATACTTATAGACGAAAGGCTCTCTCATCTTATCTTATTCCTTTATTTGTGCAAACATGGAGCCCATGGCTAGATTTACCCCACAGCATTTCTTATACATTATCTCATACCCATGGCAATTTTCAGGTTAACATTTTTGAAGATTCCTAGACACAAAGTAAAAAGACGGCCCAGGGAAGATTGACGGAGGTGAGTTCACCCTTCCCCAGATCGACAATATTAACCAATACTAAGACAGGGGAGTTACATTTACTTTGTTGTTTTAATTTCTTCCTTTGTTTTTTGTTTTTTATCTTTCCCTACACTCTTCCCCTTCATTTTCTTATTTCCCTCTTCTCCAAATTGTTTTGTTATGTTAGTTTAATTCTTATTTTCAGATACTTATAAAAAGTACTGTTGGGTTTTGGCAGAATCTGCTGTATTAATATTGCTACCAGGGAATACTCAAGACTGAGAGATTAACTACAATATGTGACTAGCTACATTAAACATTGGCTCTATAAATGAAATAAACAAACCCTTGGTGTGTGTAAATACCATCTACATATGTTAACCTCTACATATTTTATGCTGTAACTTGCCTGAACCTATCATTAAAACGTATTGAAATAATTTCAACAGATGCTCTAATCAATGTTCTATTAAAGAGCTAGTCTTATGGGCAAACATTATCAGCCTTATTAAATTGCGATTTGGCCAATTGAATAGGACTCTATATAAGCATATAGCATACTTTTTTTGCAGAAGTTTTTAGTTAGTGAACTTCTATCCAAAAACTAAAAACTATGCTACGTGCTTATATAGAGCCCTATTCAAAGGCAGAATCACAATTTAATAAGGCTGTATATGTTTACTCGCAAAAATGCTTACTCGTATGTTGTGGGTGCTTATTTTTACTCATTCTACATATATATATTCTAAACATGACGGTTGTGTTTCCTATTGGTTCCTAGGGCTGTGTCTAATCAATAATATAAGTAAAATGCAGAGTTACGAGTAGCCACTTAATTCTAACCTTGCATTTTACTGACAAGACATGGATTCAACGTTACTGAAAAAAGCTCCGGCAGTTCCTCTAATTACAATATGTCTTATGTCTCATTGATTCTTTTTTAATTCTCTCATTGTACTAAGAATTTTTCTTAAAAACAAAAAA
Organism: Discoglossus pictus; assembly: GCA_027410445.1. NCBI lineage: Eukaryota > Metazoa > Chordata > Amphibia > Anura > Alytidae > Discoglossus > Discoglossus pictus. The sequence goes on from CM050167.1 coordinate 384,560,073, forward strand.
TAAATATTTGATTGCCATAATAGAGTATCATTAATATTGTTAAGTAAGATGTTAATGACTTTTGAGTGCCATCTTCATTTTAAGGGCTCTGTAATTTTACAGTTGAACAACTCACTCTTATCTCTCACTTAAAACTCACTGAAAAATACGAAAAACACTTTCACAATGACACTTTAAGAATGTAACATGGAACAAGTAAAGTGTGTTATTTGTTGGGTGCACTAATTGTGTCCAGGTGAATAGTCTTAAATTAAATTTAAACAGGGGAAGGAGCACACTTCTAGTTTAAGTGCAGTTCTAGTATAAGTGTAGGAGTGTAAATAAAAGGAGGGAGTTAAAAGAAAAGAGGGCAGACATAGATATATAGTATCTCACAAAAGTGAGTACACCCCTCACATTTTTGGACATATTTTATTATATCTTTTGATGTGACAACAAGAAATGACACTCTGCTACAATGTAAAGTAGTAAGTGTACAGCCTGTATAACAGTGTACATTTGCTGTCCCCTCAAAATAACTCAGCACACAGCCATTAATGTCTAAATCGTTGGCAAGTGACTACACCCCTAAGTGGAAATGTCCAAAAATGGGCCCACAGTGTCAATATTTTTTGTGGCCACCATTATTTTCCAGCACTGGAGTGCTCTTCCACTCCTCCATGATGACGTACAGAGCTGATGGATGTTAGAGACCTTGCGCTCCCTTACCTTCCATGCTAGGATGCCCCACAGATGCTCAATAAGGATTAGGTCTGGAGAAATGCTTGGCCAGTCCATCACCTTTAGCTTCAGCAAGGCAGTGGTCTTCTTGGAGGTGTGTTTGGAGTCGTTATCATGTTGGAATACTGCCCTGCGGCCTGGTTTCCGAAGGACGGGGATCATGCTCTGCTTCAGTATGTCACAGTACATGTTGGCATTTGGTTCCCTCAATAAACTGTAGCTCTCCAGGGCCAGCAGCACTCATGCAGGCCCAGACCATGACACTCCCGCCACCATGCTTGACTGTAGGCAATACACACTTTGCCTTTGGAACTCACCTGGTTGCCGCCACACACGCTTGACACCATCTGAACCAAATAAGTTTATCTTGGTCTCATCGGACCACAGGACATAGTTCCAGTAATCCATCTCCTTAGTCTGCTTGTCTTCATCAAACTGTTTTCAGGCTTTCTTGTGCATCATCTTTAGAAGAGGCTTCCTTCTGGGATGACAGCCATGCAGACCAATTTGATGCAGTGTGCAGCGTATGGTCTGAGCACTGACAGGCTGATCTCCCCTACCCCTTCAACCTCTGCAGCAATGCTGGCAGCACTCCTATGTCTATTTCACAAAGACAACCTCGTGGTGTGCACGTGCACTCAGCTTCTTTGGAAGACCATGACGAGACCTGTTCGAGTGGAACCTGTCCTGTGAAACCGCTGTACGGTCTTGCCCACCAAACTGCAGCTCAGTTTCAGGGTTTTGGCAATCTTCTTATAGCCTAGGCCATCTTTATGTAGAGCAACAATTCTTTTTTTCAGATCCTCAGAGAGTTCTTTGCCATGAGATGTGGAACTTCGATCGACCAGTATGAGAAAGTGTGAGAGCTATATCACCAAATTTAACACACCTGTTCCCCATTCACACCTGAGAACTTGTAACACTAACAAGTAACATGACACCAGGAAGGGAAAATTGTTTTTAAACTAGTAGGTGGGGGGATGGACTAGATGAAAGTAATGGCATATAAAGTATAGATGAAAAAGCATTTGACAGAATCAGCTGGGAATTCCTTTGATTGGTCCTTTTGAAATTGGGGCTGGCAGAATTTGCTTCCAATTCATAGGGGCATTATATGAGAACCCAAGTACAACAATTTCCGGCTATAGCTACGTGTCTGAGAATTTTTTTAATAAAAACGGCACCCGTCAAGGCTGCCCCTTATCCCTGCTGTTATTTGTTCTGTATCTGGAGCCTCTGGGGGAATTAATTAGAATTTCAAGAGAGGTGGGTGAAGTGACAATTGGCAATACAGAGTATAAGATCCTAATGTTTGCGGATGATGTTGTATTAACACAGACTGAACCAAAACAGTCCTTATCAAAATTACATAAACATTTTTATGAATTTAATAGGTTATCATATCTGCAAATAAATTATGCTAAGTCAGATATTGAATAGAGTGATTATTTCAAAGCTAAAACATATATATCCATACAATTGGGACTCTGGATTTATTACTCATCTTGGATTAATTTTGGTATCTTCCCAGAATGAAGATGAAGTTGTAAAGCTACCCTTCAGTAGGAGCACCAATAGAACTGTTAAAATACGCAATGAAATCTTTAGATATATCTCTGTTGGCAAATAATAAGGTTAATAGAATTGGCAACTCATACCAAAACGGCGCTATATTAACTCGGGAAGAGTTAAATAATAGATATAATATCAAGAAAATCTCATGGATAGAATATATATCATTAACAAGAGCCTTGAAACTTCTAGGATATAAGGCAGATAATCATAAAGATTTAACGACAATATAAATTTAATTCAATTAGGCAATAACTCACATTTGAGATCTAAATGCTCCAGGGCAAAGGAGATGCTAGACCAACTTGAAAAATTTAGCAGAATGGTTGCTTGGGAGAATGATTTAGGGAAGTATTGGATGGCTGAGGTTTGTTATAGGTCATTTCTTCTAGTAAAAAAAAAACAGTTAGCTATGTTTCGTATTGGGAAATGTTTTTTAAAACAGTGCAAAGGTGGTACTTGTTTCCAGAGAGGTTGAATACTTTCGATAAACACAAACAGCTTAGGTGTTTGAAAGGTTGTGGGAAGAAGGGTACACTGTTACATCAGTGGTGGGAGTGTGAGTTTATTAAACCTTTCTGGAGACAATGTACTAAACAACTTTCAGACATTTTGGCAAAGGATATCAATTTGGAGCCTGAAGTGGCAATATTACATCCTAATCTTGAGACTATATTCCCGCACAATAAATATTTAATTACTCATATCCTTTTAATAGCAAAATGGACTTTGATAAAACATTGGAATCTAGTGATGCTCCCTTCTTGGACTAATTCTCAATTTAAGATATCCAAAGATAGGGAACTAGAACGTAATTGGCATGAGGTAAATGTTAGAAATTAATCCCTCATAAATAAATGGGTTTCCTGGGACGATTATGTTAAGAAATATGGCAAAGCATTACAAAAGAAACAAATTAGAAGATCACTGAGGCTACCCTATTTTTTAGGAAAAAGGGGGAGTAATGGAAATGCTTTTTTTCCCTATTGAATTGTAATAATTTTTCTTCTTTTTTCCCTCTCTGGAAACCAAGATGTAAATGGGGACTGTAAAGATGTATGTATTTTGTATGTATTTTTTTGATGTTTTGTTTTGATTTGTAAAATAAATTAAAAAAAAAGAGAACTGACGCGTTAAATACTGAACATAAATGGACAACATTTAAATCCTTACTACTTATACATACTTATCACAATAAACCATGTGGGAATAAAAGTAGAGTAAATAACATCCAATGTGGCTTTGATTTAACGATCAAGATACAGAGTAAAAAACAGGCATTTAAATTATACAAACAAGAAGGGACAGAGTCTGCTTTTCGTGAGTATAAGGAAAATCAACAAGGCAGCAAAAGGGCTATTAGACTGGCTAAAATAGAAAATAAAAAATTAGTTGCAAAGGAGAGTAAGATTAACTGTAAAATATTTTTTAGATATATTAATGCAAATAAGGCCTGGAAGGCAGCTATAGGAACATTACAATGTGACACAGGCCGCCTGATAATTAGTGTCCAGGAAAAGGTAGATGGAGGTACCAGTGTTGGGGCACTACAACATAATGGGTCTACACTACCTTCACAAAATAATTGGTTGACGCAGAAAGAAATCCAAAGGAGGTTGGGAAAACTACATGTTAATAAAGCCCCAGGTCCTGATGGAATACATCCAAGGATACTGAGGGAACTGGTTTCTGTAATAGCCAAACCATTTTATCCAATGTTTCTATATTCTATTCTATATTCATCAGATGACTAGCGAGAAGCAGAGGCAATACATATATTTAAGAAAGGAGGGAATTATAGACCAGTGTGCCTCACTTCTGTAGTGGGACAGCTTTTAGAAGGGTTAATAAGGGATAACTTACAAGAATATGTCTATTCGTAGGAATCAACATGGATTTATGAGGGATAGGTCATGTCAAACAAATCTAATTTGTTTCTATGAGGAGGTTAGTAGGAACTTGGATCAAGGCAACTGAGTGGATGTAGTCTTTTTGGATTTTGCAAAGGCTTTGATACAGTTCCACATGCAAGACTTTAATACAAATAAATGTAAAGTTATGCATTTGGGAAGGAAAAATAGCCATGCAATTTATAATCTGAATGGAGCAAATCTAGGGAAATCAGATATTGAAAGGGAGTGCTTGTGGACAACCACCTAGGTAACAGTGCTCAATGCCAAGCAGCAGCTACAAAGGCATATACAATATTAGCATGTATTAAGAAGGGTATAGAAGCAAGGGAAGCAAATATAATTCTGCCACTATACAAATCCCTAGTACGCCCTCCTTTGGAATATGGAGGACAATTTTGGGCACCACTTCACAAAAAGGACATTTTAGAGTTGGAAAAGGTAAATAAGGGGGATAGGGGGTGGGGGTGGGGGGTAAGTTATTAAGAAAGGCTAACCAAATTAAATGGATTTTCTCTAGAAAAAAGGCGTCTAAGAGGGGATATGATTACCCTATATAAATACATCCAGGATCAGTATTAAGGTTTTCAACTGAAAGAATACATCCTTTGAGGTTAGAAGTAAAAACCTTAAGGAAAGAAAAGGGTTCTTCAAAGTAGGGGTGGTTAATCTGTGGAATTCGCTACCAAAGGAGGTGGAGACAGCAGATTTGATAGATAACTTTAAAAAGGGACTGGATATATTTTTAAATAAAAAGGGCATTCAGGGTTATCCTGGTTAATAAGAGAGTGAGTATTGATCCAGGGAGGAATCTCATCGCCAGTTTCTGGGGTCAGGAAGGAATTATTTTTTTTCCCTTTCGAGGCGATTGGCAATGTTTCAATGTTATTTTTTCTGTTTGCCTTCCTCTGGATCAATTAACAACTAATTTGCATATTGCAGATCAGAGGAGATCTTAAATGGTTGAACTCGTTGGACTATAAGTCTTTTTTCAACCTCAAATAAATAAGCTCGAAATAAGCATTTAAACACTTACCTTGAAGTTAGCAAAATATCTTTTAATTTCTGTCAGTTGAAACTTAGGGTTAACACCCTCCAAACCCAGGCTAAACTGGTATACAATTTGAAAAATTGTTTGGGCCAATCAGGAGGAAGTAAAGACTGAAACATTTGTATCACAATCTGGCAGTTGCTGGCTGTTTTTTTTTTCTCTCTGCCGGTCTCCTTATGGGCAATTTCCGCTGTGACCCCAGCAACCATCATTTCCTTTAGAGGTCACATACTGTACCATGCAGGGTACACTTTATCTAAGCTTCCTAGGGGTGTGCACATCCACATATCAGTACCTAGCATACAAATGTGTAAGTACATTCAACTTTTCAATATAATACATATTTTTCTACTATTCAGTAGCTTTTTATTTGGAAGCATTTGAAACCCAGCTCACTTACATATTCATTTAACACAGTGAAACTCATCCAGTTGAGAAATTGTAAGTTACTGGAGCCCATAATGTAGGCCGTAAACTAATTTGCTATTCAATTGGCATCTTTTTGCGAGCCGCAAATGGTCTACGGGTTATGGACTAAAAAAAAAACCAATCTAAGCCTTTGATCTTTCACGTCCGCAAGAGTTCCGAGCACTTAAATCACAAATCGCTATTTAATTGCTACAATTCCCCAAGCCCGCAAATGTTTTCACACCCATAAACGGCAAATGTAGAATAAAATCCTACGGGTACCAGATGGGACCCGCAAAGCGGTTAAACACATGTCCATAGCACTGTAAATGCAAATAAAAGATCAATACTGCACTGTAGATGAAAGCGATAATAGACATTATTTGCACAACAGTCTCAAGCTCGCAAATCGGCAATAACATTTTTATTATTTTTATGTTTCATTTCGGGGTTATATCGATTTTGGGAATCAATTGTTAATACATAACAGGCCACCCACATGGACTAGAACAGTATCGCCATTCATTTTTATTTTGTGTTTTGCGAGTCTCATCGCATATCAGACCTCTAAACGCTAATTGATTGACATGTAACCTCCATCTTATACTGAATTAATGACGACGGTCTCATTTTGTATTGGCTGTTTCTAAATGGGTAGTTACGGCCTTGCTTAATTAATCATGTTCACGCTCTGAAATGCTACATATGATTGCATGGTTTACGGTTTCGGCTTTCGGGCCGTAACTTGTGGGCTTGTTCAATTGAATCTCTCTGTAATTGTAGCAGAGTTCAAGCCCGCAGCAAGCCCGCAGACATATGGCCTGCATACAGTAAGTTGCGGCCTTGCAATTGAATGAGGCTCAGTGTGTTTAGTATAGTGTCATTAAAAAATAATACACATAGGCCCCTATTCAACTGAGCAATTGTAAGTTACTGGAGCTCGTAATGTACCCCGCAAACTAATTTGCTATTCAATAGGTCTTTTAGCTACCCTCAAACAATTTGCGGGTTACAGGCTTAAAATCCCTGCCGTTGTCGAAATCGTAACTCCAATCCATCTAAGCCTTTAATCTTTCAAGCCTATAAATGTTCAATTAAATCGCCATTCAATTGCTACAATTCCGCAAGCTCACAACTGTTTTCACACCCGCATATGGCAAATGTAGAAGAAAATCCTACCAGTACCAGATAGGACTCGCAAGGTGGTTAAACACCTGATCGTAGCACTGTAAATTCAAATAAAAACTCAATACTGCACTTTAAAAGATAGGAAAAGCGATGCAAGACATTAGAATTAATTGTACAACAGACTCAAGCTTGCTAATCTAATTTTTAGGTTTAATTTCTGTGTTATATCAATCTCAGTAATCAAGGAGTTAATACATATCAGGCCAACCACATGGACTCGAACAGTATTGCCATTCATTTTTATTATTTTGTACATTTCCGGATTGCGAATCCGATCGAATATCGGACTTCTAAATGCTAATTGATTGATGTTTAACCTCTATGTTTTACTGATGTCATGATGACGGTCTCATTTTCTATTGGCTGTTTCTAAATCGGTAGTTACGGCCTTGCTTAACTGATCCTGACCACGCTCTGAAATGCTACTTACGGGTGCATGGTTTATGGTTTAAGTTTTCAGCCAGGTAGCTCTGGGCTTGTGCAAATGAATCACTCTGTAACTTCTGCAAATGAATAAGGGCCATAGTGTGTTTAGAATATATTAAATTATCACCTAAATATATAAGAAACATTTTTTACTTACATACATATCCATCTCTAAATTGCTAACTCTCAGAAGTAGCCCCCAGACTTATTATAAAAATCAGATCACAGAGCAATGTGGTGACTATATGTTGCTGTTTTCCATCCTTTGTGTTTTCTTGATGGGAATACAATAACATGGCTTTTTAACAACATTCCCTGTGTCTTATAGAAACCCAGAACCTGATAGCAGATAAGAACTACTTACACTTTTCCTATCTGTATTAAAAGATCAAATCCTGCCTGATCCGTGGATTTGTAAGGTTTTCAGGATGCCAATCACTGTCATTTGTACATTTTCTTCCTTGTATATGGGTATAACGCTTCTATGCACAGCATATTGTTTAAAGATATTACTCAATACGTGATTAAATAAGATGTAAAATTTGTATCTCAGATTATTATTCCAATGAAGAAGTTATCATTATGTACTAGAACATTTATTACGCATTCAGTTTGCACCTGCCACACTGGACAAGCATGGCTTCCATGGAGTAGCTGTTGAAGGAATAGCTATAGTTTTGTAATCCTACGTCTGTTCTTTATCGATTTTTTCCATGTGCTGTAATTCTCAAGAAAAGCTCTTTTGATTTGACTCAAATCTGATGTCCACCTCTGACTGACTTGAAGCCAGGAGTATAGAGTGTGACTTAAGGGCCTACGGTCTTAAGAATCAAGCTAACTAAATATTTCCTGTTATTACAAAGACCAGCCTGTAGCCACTTGAATCTGCCATTAATCCTCTAGGAATTTCCCCATTGCACTGAAGAATTTTCTTGAAGATACAAAAATAGCAATTTTAACTCAGAGATGATATCCTTCTAAATGGTAAGTAAGTATTAATGACCTTAGAATATGGTATAGTCATTATAGCTCCAAGGCTCTGTCATTTCTATTACAGTGATCAAATGACTCTTATCTCTCACCCAAAGGTCATGGATAGTAAGACACAAAACACATTATGTTCCTAAAGAAAAACATAGAGCCCATATCATAACACCCTTAAAATATCCCATTGAACAAATGAAAGTGTCTCATAAATTCAACCTCACTACGGGCTTTAGGTACTGGCTAATAAAGATGCAGGAACTAGTCTAGGCAATAGACAATCAAGCCCACTTCTTTTGCCTGTCGAATATGTGTTGTACATTGAGATAACAATTGTTTACTAGTTATATTAGATTATTTGTTCCGTTAATTGTGATTGTACACTTATATTTCAATACGTATGTGTAGTATTATAGAGTAGCTAAGTGATATGTTGTGTTGAATCTTGCTATGTGTATTCCTGGAATTGTTTGAATGTTTTGAAACCTTACAACTTCCCGGGGTATAAGGATTACAAATCATTTTTGAAATGCATAATTTAGTCAATATTTTCCATTATAATATTGGGGTTTATTGATAATAAATGTCACAGAATCTATTAAATTATCACATACATTTGTGAGCATCCCATACATATAGATAAGAGTACAGGACAATTTTTTGAATAGAGGCCCTTTTCAATCCAAAAATTCAGATCATGCAAGAAAGGGGTCTTAATCGATATGCAGCGGTTATTCTCTGTATATTTTTATGAAAATACAATTACTTTGTGGTTACAATACCCAGTGTCTCACAGAAACATGGAATCTTATTTGACTCTTGTGATATTCCAGACACTTATATCCACGGACGGAGCTACCAGCAATGCAATGCACCAGGGCCCTCCTCAGGGAGGGGGCCCAGTGCTGGTCACTGCAAATTACCTGTGGCCCCCACAGGTCCTCTGCCTGGGGGGTCCCCTGTGGCCCCTGAGGATCCTCTGTGGCCTACACAAGACCCTGTGGCCCTTGCAGCCCTCCTGTGGCCCTTGCATATCCCCTATGTCCCCGCAGTTCCCCTGGGGCCCTTGTGGATCCTTTGTGGCCCCCACAGGACCTCTGTGGCCTATGCAGATCCTTGGTGGCCCCCACGGATCCTCTGTGGCCCCTTAAGACCCTCTGTGGCCCCTCAAAGGATCCAGGGGCTCCGCTGTGACCATCACGGCCCCCTTATGGCCCCTGCAGACCTTCCTTGCATCCCTTGCAGATCTTTAAGGCTCACTGTAGCCCCCACAGGCCCCAGAGGCCTCCATCAGGGCCTCTGGCCCCCACGGCACCTTTTGGCTCTCGTAGACCTCCCGTGGGTCCCCTGCAGCCCCTTATGGCTCACCATTGCTGCCCACAGGCCCCAAGGGCTCTGTGTGCCCTCTGTAGGCCCTGTGGCCCCCTTGGCCCCTTATGGCCCCTGCGGACCTCCCGTGGGTCACCTGCAGCCCCTTATGGCCCACTGTGGACCTTCACTGTGCCCCCTGCAGGCCCTTTGGCCCCACGGACCCTTATGGTCCAGAGGACCACTTGTGGCCCCTCATGGACCTCTGTGGCCTCCCTCAGCTCCCTGTGGCCCCTCACGGACCTCTGAGGCTTCGCTCAGTCCCCGGTGGCCCCTGTGCAGTGAATAGTGATACCTTTTTTATTGGACAGACGCATTCATAATAAAGCGACGAGCTTTTGAGAGATAATGCCTCTCTTTATCAAGTCAAAAAGCGATTTTGACTTGATAAAGATATTCACTGCGATACTCTGATTATTCAACTGGATTACTGGACATTCACGGCTACCTCACTGAGCGTTAAGTGAAACAGCTCTAAACGGGGCAGTTTAAAATGGGGAAGATAGGGATAGGGGAACTCATGAAAAAAACACACAATTTCAATTGAAATGTAAACTTCTTTGGTTTTATATGAACTTCAAAGAAACAGCAAACATAACACTAACACAAACTGAACATTATCAGAAATACTAGCGAATTGCCCGTCAAAAAATGACGGCAATGAAATTGTAAGTGAGCTAATGCTGTTTGGTGTATGGTAATCAAATAAATAATACATTAATAAATGAATATACTTTACCTATTTTGAAGTAATATATGCAGGAAGCATTCTGTTGAAGAGCTGACAATCTGTTTTCATGTTGCTGCAGCATTAGTGGTGTGGAGCTGCTGTGTAAGCGTGATGAATGTGCGCAGTGTAATAGTGTGCGTGTGCGAGACCAAACCGTTAGCGTAGCTGTGTACTTCTGCATTGTTCTAAAATGGTGGCTAATGTGTGGTATGCGTTTGTAGCGGACTATCCGTAGGTGTTTTGTGGTGTTTTGCAAGTTTCTTGTGGTGTTTTGCGTGTTTAGAGTGCTGTAGCCTCGTTTTCATTTTGTTCGGTGGCCATTTTTTCTCTCGCTTAGAGAATTTTTTAGTGTCTAAACTCTTTTATTTTAAGTTAAATGAAGGTGTAACTTAATTTTTTGAGGTGCTGGATGCTCCCTCTTGCTGTAGGTAAGCTTTTTATGTATGTGTTGTGTGTATTTATTGTGTTTTCATTTTTTCATGTTCGCGGGTTGCGGACGATTTTTGCGAGGTCGTAATGGGTGTTAACGTGTCTCTTATGTTGTTTGCGAGGGTCGCAGTTGCTGGCAAAGGAGCGCCTTCGTGCCCGCAAGCGTTAGCAACAACTCGTATGCTCACAACTATATATGGGATAATCTTTAAATTATTGACGTTGAAGCTTCTGGGTCATCCTGGATTCTGTTTTCTTTTGAGAAAAAAAAAACAAGGTATAGCAAATCAGAGCGTGAAAAGGGGTCCGGCTGGCAAAAACAGCGTTATAGCGGGGCAATGAAAGGTACTGGGTGCTATGTAGAAATAATATACTATTTCTGTAGTGTAGTTTGGGGCTCTCACCCAGTGCAAGAGAGCTGTGTTGTAGGCAGAGGAGCTTCGTACAGGCAGCAGGTAAACATTTTTTTTCCACCAGGGCCCTCCATTCTCTAGCTCCGCCACTGCTTATATCTGTCATATTTGAATTGTTTTACCAAAGCATATTGTGTGGTATTATGCAGCTACTTGTTTAAGGATATTGCCTCAGTCTTGATACAGTAACATATAAAACAACAACCTCAAATTGATCCATATTTAAGAAAACAGAGTATTACTGGTTACTATTACCTTTATTATTTATGTAGTTTGTATATTCACCACTGATGGCGTCTCCAGATTACCTGCTTAAAGAAACCAAAAGCCTGATTCAATTCGTAGCCCACATCTCACGGTATATAGCACGCTGTATATAGCCGGCTGCGGGCTTGCAGTCTTCTACAATTCTGGTGCTATTCAATTGAACCAGCCCGCAAGTTACGGGCTGAAAGCTGTAAACCATGCACTCATCTGTAGCAGTTCAGGGCGTGAATATGATCAATTAAGCAAGGCCGTAACCACCCATTTCGAATCAGCCAATGGAAAATGAGACCGTCATTATGATGTCAGTAAAACATGGAGGTCACATGTCAATCATTTAGCGTTTAGTGGTCTGATATGCGAAAAAACTCTCAAAACCACAAAATTATTAAAGTGAATGCCGATACTGTTCTAGTCCATGTGGGTGGTCTGATATGTAGTAACTCATTGATTCCCAAGATGGAAATAACCCCCGAAATGACACATAATAAAATACATTTTTCATTGCCGATTTGTGAGCTTGAGACTGTTGCGCAATTAATTCTAATGTATTTCATCACCTTCCCCGTCAGTTACAGTGCAGTATTGACTTTTATTTGCATTTACGGTGCTGCGGACAGGGGTTAAAACCCCTTGCAGGTCCTCTCTAGCACTTGTGACTTCCTACATTTGCCATTTATGGTGTGAAAACATTTGCGGCCTTGGGGAATTTTAACAATTGAATAGTGATTTGTGATTTTAGCCATCGTAACTCTTGCGGAGCGGAAAGATCAAAGGCTTCGGGAGGCTGTAAGTTACGGGTGTAACAATTACTAAGATTTCAAGCCCGTAACACGTAAACCATTTGCAGCCTGCAAAAAGACGCTAATTGAATAGGAAATTAACTTACAGCCTCACTTACAGGCTCTAGTAACTTACGATTGCTCAATTGAATCAGACTCCAAGACTGGTCTGTAATACCACATCTGTATGCTATGGATCTTTCCTATATTCTATAATTCTGAACTAAATCTTTTTTTATTTATTTGATTTAAACCTGAAGTCCTTCTATGAGGAACTTCCATTGAGTACAGAATGTGATTTATTGAATTAAGGACTTGGCTATCCAACCAGGATAAACATTTGCATGTTATTATAAAATACTGCTTGTAGCTACATGACATTGTCACTAATCCACTGTGAATTTTCCCATTGTACTGAAGATTTTTCTTGAAGACAGAAAATAGTAATTTTGCGGGCAGTAAAAGTATCCTTCTTAATGTTAAGTGGTAATGACCCCAAGGGGCTTTGGTTTCTTTCAGGTCCAGAGCTTTGTGATATTACAGTGATCAAATGACTCTTATCTCTCATCCAAAGCCCACATATAATAAGGCTAAAAACCATATTACGTTCAAAGAAAAGGAAACATAGGAGATGAAGAGCTCTCATCTCAGAATATGACACTGAACAAGTAAATGTAAGTGTAAAGGATTTCAAGTGTCCTACTGGAAGGGTTATTAGAAACTGGCTGCAGCCATTAGTCTAAGATGGAGACCATAGAGATCACTCTTCTATTTATCAAATATTCATTGTGCACTAAGCTAATACTTGTGTGCTAATTTTAATTGCATTGTTGCTTCCTCTAAATAGTATTACATAAAAAAATGGAGCAAATATACTAAAGAATTAAGTGTTGGAGATACCTGGAGCTGTCAAATCTTACATATCTCCATAGGATAATATAGGAATGGAGAGATTCTCCATAATATCTTCAGAAATCTCCAACATTTCCTCTTTTAGTACTTATGCCTCAGCCTGTATGTGTAATATAGTATACCTTGTCTGAGTAATTATACTAGTATTTAATTTGTTATATGCACAGTCAAAGATCTTTTATATCCTTTGAGAAACAAACAACAGCCATTTCTACAAGCATACTAAATAATATCCGACATGTCAAACTTCCATGAAAACATTGTGGTGTACCGATGTTGAATGTCTAATGGCAGCTTTAGAATATATTAAATTATCACCTAAATCTATAAGGAGCTCTATATTTTCTGCAAATATGTTGTGCAGATAACAATTTTGATCCACCTCTAAATTGATAACTCTCGTGAGTAACCCCCTTGATTCCTTCAGTATCATAAAGTTCAGAACATAGAATAATAGTCTTCATCTGTATGCTACGGTGTATATCTGGGAATATATTAACCTGTTTTTACTTCCAAAAATATCATCAGAGCCAGAAACATATTTGGTTGTAGAAAAAAAATGAGTTGGTTATAATACTGCAGACTTACAATATTCCTGTCTGTATTGATACTTGGATTATAATGATGTTGATATAACACGGAAAGGAAATGTGAAAAAAATCATTTTTGATTGCAGATTTGCGAGCTTGAGACTGTTGTGCAATTAATTCTTATGTCTTTCATTGCTTTCTCCATCTTTTAAAGTACAGTATTGTGTGTTAAATTGCTCTTACAGTTTTAATAAGTGTTTGAAAAAGCCCTTGCGAGTTCTATCTAGTACAGAAACATGATACTTTTTCAATCACGGGTTCTACTTCTTTTGCGAGCTAGCACTAGGGGTCTAATACAATATTGATTTTGTGTAACTTTAATTAGTTAGCGCTCATAATATTTGAGCTGTACTAAAATCGATGGAGTTCTAAGGCCTGCTTTGCTGCTTTGGCTGGCCTGTAATGATTGTGGGTAGGTAACTCGTAATCGGATTGGGAGTAGCTAATAGAATATGTGGCAATATTAAGAGTGATTTTAAATGTGAATAAATATATGAATTGGGCAATAGAATAGGGACCATTGTTTTTATCTGCCTTTCTGCTGTTTATTGTTAATTTTAATTATTTCATAATGAATGTAATTCCATTTAAATGCAGAAAAAAATATTTGCAATGCATGTTTGGAAGTGTGGAGCCTGTGAAGTGGCAGAGAAAACCTGAGATAGCTCTGTGTGGCGAGAGAGAGGTCAGTGAGACATGGAAAGCCAGTAAGGCAGGCTGAAGTGCACAGACAGCACAGTTGAGAGACATTGAGAAGAGTGTCCAGCGTGATCGGAGAGGTCAAAGAGACACAGCTCCTCTGCAGATGTATTGTAGACCCTGAAGGGAGTGGACTCAAAAACCGGCAAGTGTGCAGGCCTGTATTTTGGACAGTATTATGAATTACAGAGCAGAGCAGAGCAGTGAGGGAACTGCAGATAAAAGTATAGGTAGTGCTTCAAAGAGAAGCTAGGATTTATTTTCTGTTTTAATTATTTTCTTTTATGCTGACAAATAAACCGCAAGTTCTGTTAAACCATACAAAAGGCTCCAGAGTACTCCATTGTGGTGCTGAAAGACAATGCACAGATCCTGAGCGTGACAGTGAAACTGTCACAATATATATATTATTTATACTACTATATATATATATATATTATACTGGGATACCACTGGGTATCATGTACAACCCACAACTTGAAACTCTACCTATAATATCAAAAGAGATTCAATCAGTACTACAAATATATGAAAACCCAAGAGGGCAACTTACACTGAACCTTACAATATAAAACAGCTTTAACTGAACACAGGTGAACCCCATTCAACTAGGTACGTGATGTCTGAAGGCATTTGGTTGCATCCAAACTTATTTATGGATTCACACAAAGAGGGAGAACATTTGCAATCAAGACATTTCAGTTGTTAACTTGTAAATAATAAAAAAAAAAAAGTTGAGTTTTTCCACTTTAACATTATAAACTATTTTTTTTAGATCAGTGATATAAATTCCGAATTAAATTCATTTGAGTACCCGGTTGTAACACTACAAAATGTATTATGTGAGAAGTGAATACTGATGCAAGGCACCATATATTTTATATAGCATAGCGTGTGAGAAGTGTACTGTGATCCAATCCTTCCATTTTATAGATAATTGAATTGTCAGTATAAGCTTTTTTCATGTTAAACCTACTTTTTAGTTCACCGTTAGTTAACATAAAAAATACATATGCAAACAGCAACAGATCAAAGCTGTAGCCTGAAAATCTATATTTTAAAAACACAGTTTACATTATCAATGGCAGTTGCTGAACCCATCACCACCGATGGAAAGATAGCATCAGCTAAGCCTTACCAATACAGCCTAATGAATGTTGAAATCATTCATGTACGTTCAGTAGTGTTCAGGACCATGAGATAAGTTGGGATATATTAAAACGTTGCAAGGGGAGTCCTAAATGACTTCACACTCGGACCCTCCATTCCCCCACTGCGTATCATCTCCCTAACATACACCAAATGAAATGCTTGATAACAAATTTGTAAAAAAAACATGATAAACATCAGAAATTAATCTCTTTACCACTATTTAACACCAATGAACCCTAGTAGATAAGAAATATAACAAATCTATGCTTTGGGAGGAATTATTGGAATTATACAGACTACTATTCTATATTAAATAGAGACAACGATGTATTTTTATGACACATGTCTTTGGTATGGTTACTACAAAGGGCAGGACAGTGACATTAATGTATTCCACAGTTGCAACAAATTACAAAGCATGTAGAGGCAGACTTCAGCCAGCGATACAGCTCGCAATATAACCTAAACGCTTTGTCTTTTTGGCTAATTAAACTGGAGATCATTTGTTGTGTCTGTGTGGGGAGCTTATAGCTTGTGGTCAACAGTTCCTTAAGTCTAATTCATTTGCGTAGACACACTGCAGTAATATAATTGATTATGAAATTTTAATTCTTTATTTTAATTCTTTATTTTGACTTATTGTATAAGGTTGTACAATACTCTATTTCTGTAAATTGTTCATTTCTACTTTGACTTTCGTCTAATCTATATACAAGGGCTGTGGTTCTAAATCTAAAGTTGGTGGACCACTAGTGCTACCCGAGCTTCATTCAAGTGGTCTATGAAGAAAATTGGATTTCAAGTAAAATAAAACCGGAAAGAAAATCTTTAATAATGCAAAAAAGTTCCTGGGTAGTTGATCTTATAGTTTAAAGGTACCCATACTATTCTTGTGAGGGCAAATCCACATAGCTGTGTCACCCTGCTTCTTGGATCTTTGGTTTGTTTTGACAGTTTATGGCCTATTAGAAAACATATCCATCACCACACATGGTTGGGTACCTCAAGACTGTGTTGGGTATAATTTCTATACTGATTATATCTAAATCTACATCTTCTCTCCTGACCTATATCCCCTTACTAACTCATGTCTATCCAATATCTCCTCCTGGAAGGCCACCCACAACATAAAACTAAACATGTCAAAGGGGGAGCTCTTTATAATCCCACATTACAATCTCCCCATTTCGAGATGTCGGTAACTGCTTGTCACACCATACTGCTGGCTTGGGTCTAGTCTGGACTCAACTCTTTCTTTCTCTCCCCACATCCAGTCATTTAAGAAAACATTAATCTGCAAAAAGTCTTCAAAATCCACCCATTTCTCACACAAGAAACAACCAAAATCGGCATTTATTCACTGATCATTGACTACCGCAACTCACTCCTAACCGGCCTTCCCCTTATTAGATTCCCTCCACTTAGTCCACCTTAAAGGCCCCTCCTAGGCTTACATATATAACCAGTCATTTCTCGTCTGCTGCCCCACTCTGTCAGTCCCTTTACTGGATTCCAATACCAGCTAGAATTAAGTTCAAAATCCTGACACTCACCTACAAACTCCTACATATCATATTTAATTTCAAGATACTCCCCTAACGGCCCCCTTTGTTCTTCCCACAAAATGCGTCTCTCATCACCTCCTCACACTCTCATCTGTCAGACTCTCCAGTACTCCTCACAGTTTTTAACACTGCATGAAAACCCATCTATTCAAACAAACCACCAATCTGTTCCATAATATGAGGGATTCAAACAAAGCAGTGACCACCTCATGTACATGGACTCTGCTGTCTCACTAAACAACACATAAGCAACCACCATCTCTTTCGTATTTAATCCCTTAATCCATTTAGATTATAAACTCTTATAAGAGCAGTGAACTCTACACCGTCTGTATCAGTATGTAACTTTTGTCATATTTGTCTCGTATACCCTTTACTTAGCGCTACTAAATATGTTGGTGCTCTACAAATAAAAGATAATAATAATATTTTTCAAACATCTTTTTATTAAATGGAGTTTGCATCAGAACAGAAGTGGATTAATACATTTCAACCATTGGTAAACAAATATATGCAATGTTCATAGTAGCCATACTTATTGCATCATATTTATCTAGTACAGATAGGAATTCCTTTATAATTTTTGTGCTTGGAATTGTACCACATTGCTTAACATCACCTAGATATCCTTTGGTGTTCTCCAAATTTATTATTATTTTTTTCCTTTTATATTGTCTTCTAACATTTTATTCTTTACACAAGTTAAAACAAAAATACAATCAATTATCAACTGGGGAGAGAGGAGGGGGGGAGAAAGGGTAGGTGGGGAAATAGCACACTCACCGTCTCGAGTAACACTGGTCGCAAGAAGGCTCTGGGGCCCCATCCGTCGCCCCCGCGGCCCTCCGGCCCATCCCCACCCCGAGGCTGGGGTCTGAGCTAAACTGTGGCACTATGTGGGGAGTCCAGCCAGGGAGACCAGATATCCAGAAAGCTGGGATAGCTGTGTTGCATGTAATGTGTCAATTTTTCATTAATTATTATAAAGTTTATCCTGGTAATGACATCATTTAGATTTAGTGTAGGGGTTCTCCAGTGTCTGGCAATAGTATGCTTAGTGGCTAAAGTAAAATACTGTAAGAGTGCATTACACTTGGGGGATATGTTCTCTGCCTTCCCTCCTAACAGGCAAACCTCTATTGTGGGTGTTAGTGGGCTATGTATTAGTTGTGAAAATAGTTGGAACACATTCCCCCAGAGAGCTTGTGCCTTTGTGCAGTGCCACCAAATGTGGCTAAAATCTCCTGTAGCTTGGCAGCCCCTAAAGCAAAGTCTATTTATCATCGGGTTATTTGGTGCATTCTGGATGGGGTGAGATAGGTTCTGTGGAGGACTTTGATTGAGACCTCTAGTAGGCTATGGGTAAGTGAGCCCTTGGTCAGATTTTGGCTAATCCTATGCCAAGTTTCTATAGTCAGTTCCCTGCCTAGGTCTTGTTCCCAGTGTGCCATACAGTCGGGTTTCTGTTTTTGTTTGGTATTGTTAAAGCTGGAATACAAGAGACCCAGGGTGCCTCTAGAGTTGGGAATATTCTTACAAATTGTTGATAGCCAGCACTGTTTTGGTGGGCCCCAGTCTTTTGTCAGGGATTCTAACCAATGTCTGATTTTCCTATAATTCCATAGTTCCCCTGTTGGTATGTTAAAGTTAGTTACCAGTTGTTCGTGATTTACCACTCTATCGTCATGATACCACGCCCCTATTCTGTTAAGGTCACTAGAGAGCCACCACCTTTTTGAGATTGAGCTCAAGGTCGTCTCAAAGTCTGGGAAAGATTTTATAGAAGTCATAGGGGTGATTGGTGGCACTAGTTGGTGTTTGGTACAAGCCCAGGTCCACACCGATGCCGTGAGTTTGATCATCGGGTTGGTGAGGTACTTTTTGTTTTTGATTTTATGAATCCCCGGGTCCCAGATCAGCGTGTCCCAGGAGTGGGGTCTAAGTTCCCAGTTCTCCATAAAGACCCATATGGGTTGATGTGTCTTTGTGTGGGTTAGTGGCAGTAAGGCCAACTGGGCTGCTTTGTAGTAAAGCCTGAGATTTGGGCAGGATAATCCCCCTTGGTTTTTGTGCTTATACATCATCTGCCTAGCAATCCGCGGGGCTTTATTGCTCCAAATAAATTTAAATATAATATTCTGCAATCTGTCTAGATCTTTGAGATCTAGCGGTAGGGGAAGGGTCCTGAAAAGGTACAATATTTTGGGCAGAATATTCATCTTGATGGCCGTGATGCGGCCCGTCCATGATATGTTTAGCTTTGACCAGCTTTGTATATTCTTTGTTAATTTCTGAAGCAATGGGGGGTAGTTTGCTTTGTATATTCCCGCTACCCTTCTTGTAATATGAACCCCTAGATATTTGATTGATGTTTTTGGCCAGGAAAAGTTATAAGTCCTTTGCAATTCTGTAAGATCTGTCAATGGTATTCCTACATCTAAGGCCTTGGTTTTCTCCAGGTTAATTTTTAGCCCCGATATCTCCCCAAAGTCACGTAATACCGTCAGCAAGGCCGGGATCGAGCTCTTGGGGTATGTCAGAGTGCATAGGAGGTCATCCGCAAACAGGGAGCATTTGAGGTCTTGGAGGCCGATTCTCAGGCCCCTTATGTTTGCGGTGCATCTGATTTTTTGGGCCAAAGGTTCCATGGCCAGCGCAAAGAGTAATGGAGACAGGGGGCACCCCTGTCTTGTTCCTTTCTGTATGTCTATAGTCTCCCTGTTTGGCCCTGGTAGTTTTAGAGCCGCCTGGGGCAGATGATAATAAGAGTGTAGCAGATTTATGAAGCGTCCTTTGAAGCCAAATTTGGCCAGTGTCGCGTGTAAGTAGGGCCACTCTACCGTGTCAAAGGCCTTTTCAATGTCAAGGGCCAAGACACAAAGCGGGATACCAACCCTTTGCGCCAGATGTAGTACATTTAAAGTTCGTCTAAGATTGTCTGCTGCTTGTCTGAATGGGATAAAGCCCGTCTGGTCTTTATGTACTAGTTCCGGTAGGAACTTGGAGATCCTGTCCGCCATTATCTTTGCTAGCATCTTAACATCGCCGTTTAGGAGGGATATTGGGCGGTAGTTTTTGGCCTCCAGGGGGTTCCTGCCCTCCTTAGGGAACACCACCAAGTCAGCCCTATTGAGTTCAGGTGGCATGGCTTCTCCATTCAGAATGGAGTTGAAAAGCCTGCATAGATAGGGGGCTAGAAGCCCAGCATATGTTTTATAGTAGGAGTTTGGGAACCCATCTGGGCCCGGGGCTTTACCTAATTTGAGATTTTCAATAGCTCTGAGTACCTCCTCTATTGATATGTCAGAGTTAAGCATGCTTATGTCCTGTTCCGTGGCCTTGGGTAGATCTAAAGATGTCAGATAAGATTGGGTCGCATCTGGGCCTTGTAGGATAGTTGCAGCATAGATTTTTTGATAGAAAGCCGCAAAGGTCTGTTTAATTTCTGTTTGGCTTACTGAGGGATACCCATTTGCGGTGTTAAGCTTTAAAACTTTTTGCTGAAGGGGTCTAGGGTTCAGTCTCCTAGCTAGAAGGGAGCTAGGTTTGTTCGCCTTCGTATAGTATAGGTGGGTGGTGCGCCTCAGTGCTTTGTCTGTCCGCATTGAGAGAGCATTGTCGAATTCCAGTCTACATCTATCTATTTGATGTCTTGTTTGAGGAGAGGGGTTAGTCTGGTTATGTCTCTCTAGTCTTTGGAGTTCTTTTCTGATCTCTGTTTCCCTCTGCAGGCATTGCTTCTTAAAGGCCGAAGCAAGCTTAATATAGGTGCCACGTATATACGCCTTATGGGCAGTCCAGATCCAGCCCATCCCTACGTCTGTAGTGTCATTGATGTCAAAGTATAGTCGTAGGTCTTTCTCTACTTGGCTATTGAATGTGGGGTTGTGTAGTAAAATTTCATTTAGCCTCCAGATAAAAGGGCTTTTCTGGGTCTCGCCAAAGTCTATTGTCAGGGTCACCGCCGAATGATCCGACCATGGGCATACATTAATTTTGGCTGATCTAGTCATATCAAAAATTGGCGCGCTTACTAGTATTGTATCGATTCGGGAATAAGATCCATGTACATGCGAGTAGTGAGTATATTCCCGTCTGGTTGGGTGATGCCCTCTCCAGGCGTCCACTAAGCCTATAGCGTTTAATAATCTCTTAATTTGTTGAATTTTATTTGTGTACCGACCACAGTCTAGGCCCCTAGATCGATCTAAGAGAGTTTTTCATGGGTGTTAGATTCAAGTACTCTCGGGATTTTTAAAAGAGTTTTGTGTGGAGATGTCGTCGGGGCATAAATGGATACTAGCGTCAGCTCTGAACCTAGAATTGTGCCGGATAGAATTATGTAGTGTCCCTCTTTGTCAATTATTTTAGAGGTGATCTGGAATGGAAAATTGCGGTGTATTAGTATTGATGTCCCCGCTTTTCTGGTGGGTTGCGTAGCTGAGTAATAGTTTGGGTATTCTTTATCCAAGAATGAGGGGATTTTGTGTTGGGCAAAATGTGTTTCATGCAAGAACAGGACAGAAGGCTTTATATGCTTGTAATAAAGGAAAGCTTTTCTCCTTTTGTACTGTGAATTGAACCCTTTTACATTGTGTGTGGTAAAAGAGTATTCTACACTGGCCATCAGGTAAGTCTGAGTATGTGTTGTTGAGAGCCTGTCAACTCACCCCATGTCCCGGATTGTGCAAGAGGGACCAGAGAGCCAGGGAGCACCAGAAGAAGCCTCCAGGCCCTGTTGCAGGCCAATGTCTTCTCATGCCGGATAGAGCGTGCTGGGGTGGGAGGGGAAGGGAAAAAAGAAAGTTCATAAACAACATTAACCGTAATACATATACACTTACTCCTACGCCAGTCAAAAATTCTGGCATCTGTCGGGGGTAGGACTATGGGAGGCAATCGTCCTATAATCCCCTGTTGGAGGGGTATATATAAGGAACCCATTACATAAAAGTAGTTCCTTGTAGCCACTGAGGGGCAACTCATTTAGATCTAACTATAGAGTCTAATAGTCTGGTAAGAGATGAAGGGAAAGTGTCATGGTCTTATCTATAAAAGCTAGTTGGCCTTCTACACTCTCATGGATTATGATAAGGTTTTGGAAGGTTCTTTTTTTGTTTATGTCACCCTACGTTTCTGATTCGAGTGGTAACGTGCCTCAAATTTTAGGTTTTCAGTGGGCCTCTATTTCCCCTAGTGTCGTCTTCTTTTGGTTTGGGTGGTTCCCTGCTAGTTCATCAATGGGGGCTTCAGTATGGTAGTAAAAAGAGCTCTTGTGAGGCCTGCCTTTATGTTATGTCCTGTGTAGGGGGGGTAATAGGTCTCTAATTTTCAAGTGGGTAGCCATCTTTACCTGTTTACTTCGTCTCTTGTTAAAAAAAAAAAAGGCTTCCCATCGACTCTTGCTAGGGATCATATTGGGGGACATGAGGATTAAAAGTAACCCACTCTCAAGCTTGCACATCAGCCCAAACCCAAGTTCAAATTAACTGTTTATTTTCCGGCTGCGGCGTGGGCGGGTCTGAGGTGCTCCAAGCACTCTGGACTTTTTACATGGATATTTGACGTATATTAAAAAATATATATTTTACGGATTTGAGTATAGGGGAATTTTGTGCTATTTTTGCTAACACCGAAAATCACTTTATAGTCTTCTCAAAGTGCAGGATGACTTTATTTGGGCTATATTTCGTGCTTAATTGGTGCTAGCGGGACCTCTATCCTGCAAGTAAGCTGCGGCTCGGTTTTAGCCTTGCAGAGAGGGTTCCCGGAGCAATTGAATTGCAAATAGGATTTTCTTACGGACGATTTCCTTGCGGCCGTTTTAGATCAAAGGCTTTCCTCCGGCGCGTGCGGCCTCAAGAGATAGCAAGGCGCCGGCCGCAAGCCTACCGGAATCCCCGGCCGGAGGGGAATAGAATAGCAGAATAGCTTGCGGTCCTTGCGGTCCTTGCGGCCCCGCAGCGCCTACGTCCGCTAATAGAATGAGGCCCTTAGTGTTTAAGTTTGGTGAGTGTCAGTGTTGTCTTCCTTTCAAGTCTAGTTATGGGAAGTTTTGTAGCTATATTCTCAGGCTAAGACATTTGTAAGAAACAGTAACAACCAGCAATGAATTTTGAACTGTGCTTAAAATGACAAAAGATAAATCTGATACAAATTAGCCTTAAATTCAACAACAAATCATGAATGATTAAACCCATTGTAAATTAGTCCGATTGGTATGGTACTTCAGGTAGCTCTAAGGGCGCCTTCAGTTATCTGCCCAGTTCTAGTAGTGGACTTGTGGCGCGAATTTGGGGAAGAGCTCTGATTGCCTTTATTCTGTACTTTAGTCCACTGTTTGGTGGGTGCAGTAGTATTGTTTCGTCTGTGATCCCTCTCTGCGTTGTTCGGTGGATTAGGTGCAAGTCCGATAGTAGTGAGGTGAGAGCGGCATTCCTCCAGGGAGCGGGCTGAGTACATCTTGCCCTTATGTTGAAAAGATACCACAAATGGAAATGACCATTTATATGGGATTTTATGTGTGTTCAGAATCTCTAGGGCTGGCTTCATTTCCCTGCGCCTGGTCAGTGTGATCGGAGAAAGATCTGCGAACAGCAGTATTGTTGCATTGTCTGGGCCCCTGATGTTTTGCTTTTTTCTGGCTGCCGCCAGGATTAGGTCCCTGGCTTGTTGTCTCAGGAATCTAATGATCACATCTTTCGGTACGTCTGGGTTTCTGTGTGCCCCTAGAGCTCTGTGGGCCCTCTCTATCTCCCATACTGACTCTGGTATTTCCGGAATAATGCCCTTGATGGTGTCTTTCAGGTAAGGCTTCAGGTCTTGTACTGCCTTCGGAATCCCTCTCAGTCTTAAATTATGGCGGCGCGACCTGTTTTCTAGGTCCTCAAATTTATCTTCGAGGGTTTCCACTCTGGAGTAGGTCTGCGAGTGTAGCGCTCTGTCCCTCTCCTGGGCTTCAGCAATCTGGTCTACCTTTTCTTCCAGAAGGTGGGTTTTCTGACCCAGGTCATTTATGTCCTTTCTGATAGCATTCACAGTCTTTTCAGTATATGCCTGGAACATTCGTTCTATCAGGGCTATGGATCTCGGTGAGAGGTCCATGTTGCTTTGGGTTGCACCCAGGTCCTCCTGGTCCTCAGTGTTGTCTGAGTGCTCTGAGTTCGCTTCTTGGGCGGTTTCTGGGGTTTTAAAATGATCTGTGATCCTTCTGGTTGCAGTGCCTTTTTTGCATTTCCCCATGTTGAAGCCCAAGGATTAAAGTTACTATTGCGTGGGCAGTCTGTGGCTGACGGTCAGTAGCAGTTGCTGAGGGATCAAAGTGGTGGTGCAGATAAATGAATGGGTTTAATGCAAATCACATTTTAGTCATGGTCTTTGGTTGCTTGTGGTCTATTGTGCATGGCTTTTAGAGTTGACCCCTCATTTGTGACGCAGGGGGCGGTCAGGGATTTCTCGCCATTTCAAGGTTTACATATAGTGGTTCTGTTTGCAGTCTCTGTTTTTTTGTGTTGAGTGCCACCTGTGTTTTGTCTTGGGCAGGGTCCCTCCTTTAGGGAGTGATTGAGGGGCTTTTCTATGCAGGGTAGATTGTAGAGTAAACCCTTCCTCTTTACTGATCTATGTTTCCACTTTTACCTTTGTGTAATACCCCTGCTTGACAGTTGGAGTGCTTTGGGGAATAGTGTTGAATCGTTTCTGTCCACTAGGTGTCAGTGAGCCTCCATTCTCTGTCTGCCACTTGCATAGAGTCAGTGTTACATATGCCAGTTTCTCACATATGGGGCCCTGATTTGCAGGGCTGCCAGAATAAAGGTAAGAAGGATGCAATCCAGCCTTATCTGTTGGTGTGTAAGTTGAATAGTGAGTCTTTATAATTCCAGTTTTCTCTAAGGTTTAAGTACCCTAAGTTCAGTGTGGGTTTTCCTTGTTTGTACATGTTTGTTAAGGATAGCAGGCTAGTTAGATGAGGGGTGTATTATAAACAGTGTTGTGCTTGTTTTATACTTGTGGAGGAGATGGGGTTAGGACTGACATGTATCCCTTCTGCATGCACAGTCCTGTCCTATGCCCCTAAAATGGCCGCCTCAGAGCTCTTTTTTGCAGGAGTGACACTCCAACAGCAAGGGCCTCTCTGACCCCCCTAATGCAGGTAAAGATATAGCCACCCTCTATCTTCCTGCTTCTTTCCTCCAGCCCCACCAGTACTCACTTTACAGTTGGGTCTCCAGGCATAGGGTCACAGGGTTAATGGGTAAAGCTCCTGAGGTGATCCTGTGCACACACTGGGGCCTGGGCCTCCACCTCAGACCTTGCCTCATGCAAATCCAAGATGGCCGCCACCCGATCTTGGGGTCTCTGTAGCTTCCACTGCCTCCTGTGTTGCTCTGACCAGGCCCTTCTGCAGTGTTGCAGTTTCTGGCAAAGGGTGCCTGTAGCAGGCGCAGGGCCTCTGAAGCTCTCACCTCCCGGTAAGTCCCTGCAGGAAGGCAGTCTTCTAGTGAGCTGGCCGGGTGCAGGTTTCTCTGCAGCTGTGCCTCCAGGGGTATCTTTTGAGGGTCCCACGGGGGAAATAGGTCCCCCCTCCTCTTCCCCCAGTTGTTTTCAGGGTATGCAGTTTAGTTATGATAACTAGGGCAATTTTTTAAGCCCACTTTTAGTGCTTTAAGCAGGAGCTCACACTAAACACGTCTAGCTCCAGCATACGGAAGCTCCACCCCCCAGCTACCAATAATATTATTTTAAAGTTGTATAGAGTATCAAATTCATGCAATACACTTGTTCCGTAGCACGTCTTAATTTTTTTTTTTCGAAGTTGATTTTGACTTTTCTTATATTCCAGACATGTTTCACTGTTCCATTAAATTCTCTGAAATAGTATGGATAAACTTCCTGTTGTCTGAAATCCCAAGAGGAAATCTCATTTGCCTTGATTTTCTTAATCTTATCACACAGCCTAAATTAGGTAATTGTCAGCTAATCACCACGGTAGGGGACATTCAGTTCCTAATGCAATAATTTACTAATGATATGCCTTTTGCAGTTAGGAAAAGATTACCTAGCAAATAGATTTCCAATTGTGAATTAGACAACAAATGTTTTCCTTGGAACCTGACCCAAACCGCTGGCAGTTCACCAACCTAAGCTCCAGTAATGGATGCAATTTGAGCAAAGATAATCTAAAAATTTGCAATGGAGTGGTCATACACTGGAGGGGTATTCTTATACACTATAACGTTACTAACTATTCTCACTGGCTTACCATAATATTTCAGAGAATATTAGAATCTGCCAGCACATAAGAACCAATATGTCCATCTAATCAGTCCAGTTGACCTAATAAAACTGGGACTTAAAGGAATTCTGTAGTATGATATATTTTTTATGCTGTTTTAAATAATTAGTTTTGCTTCTATGAAAAATCTTTTTAGTAAAGTAAAAAGAAAAAAAACTTTTAAGTATAATACATTTCATGCAATTGTATATTCTCCTGGCCATCTCCATGTTTATCTTCAAATACCTCGCTATACCGCGCCTATACGTGTGTAAATGTAGGTCAGAGGCTTGACAAGCCCACTGCCATAAAGTGCTATTTGCATTTTTATAATCACATAGGGTATCAAATCCTTAGTTAGTTCATTTATATATTTAGGTAAATATTTTTTATTATTATAGCCAACGAGACTGCAGGACAATAATAATCAGGACCACCCACATGTAGTCGGACAGTGCTGCCATTGTTTTATCTATCCTTCAAGCATAAAGGAGTCTTGGAAGTCTTGGAAGATACATATCAGACAAGGGGGAGTCAAGACAGCAATGGAAATGACCGTAATGGTATTTAATATAGTAAGTGGTAAATTAAGGGTTGTTATTTTTTACCTTTCTATTCTTTCTTTCTTTCTTTCTTTCTTTCTTTCTCTTTCTTGTTCCTTAAAGTAGAGTACTGACAATATGGGACCACATCCCTTTTAAATCTTCGTTCGCGAAGCCAAGCCAGACCTGGTGTCCCTTTAATTAATATACAGAGTATTTGTTGTTGTTCAATCATGTCTGACTCTTGGCGACCATATGGATGCAACATGCCAGGCACAACTTTCTGTGTTTCTAGTTGTGCTTATTCATATGGTTTTCATGGCAAAGATACTGAAATGCCAGTTCTTTCTCCAGTGGACCAGTATTTGTCTGACCTGTCTGCTTTGACCTGCCAATCTTGGGTGACCCTACATGGTGTTGCTCACAGCTTCATTAAAGTACACAAGCCCCTTCACCACGACAGGGTATTGATCCAGAAGGGGAATATACAGAATCACCTTATACAAATGACATTCATCCTTGAATTTCTATACAGTATTTGCCCCATCTGTTTGTAAGCAATTCCAATTTTCTGTCAAAAGTAGTAATGTGGTAATGTCCACACTGGTATAAAAAATAACTAAACACTGTTTCAGCACTACCTTTTTGCCAATGATTTTACTGGTACTTTGTGATATATTGTTGAGGACCATCATGATGGATGAAGAACAGATCTTATGAAACACCCAATCATTCTTGTTTTATTGACATATTTATATGACTGTATATCTCATAAAAACACACAAAACCACCATAAATGTTTTTATTTGCAACCATTCATTTGGTAGATTTACTTTAGTTATATGCCTTGCACTTTGATGAATCAATCCATTAGTGGGTCACCAACATGAAATGCTGAATGATATATAGCTACATGTTCGAAAAATCCTTGTTTTTTCATTGAAAACTTCAACATTTAATGAATGTCATCATGAACTACAACCAACTTGCTTTTCTCCAAGGTCTTATTCTACATTACTATAATGTGTATGCAATGCCATTTCTTAAGCTGTGCATGCTGAAAGGTCATACTTGTTATAATTTCCATTACTGCAACATCCATGGCTTGATAAATAATTTGCTTATATGGTAGTAGCAAAGCAAAAATATAAGATAGTGAAAATTACTCATCACCTTTTTTTAATACACGATGCATTGCATAAATAACGCTTTTTTTTTAATTTGTGATACAATTAATTAAAAACAAATTCATACCATTGGTGAAGATTAACTAGCAAGAATATTAAGAGCAAATGAGTCATTTTTGTGGTAATTTACAAAGTAGTATGTTTACTATTTGTACATACAGCTAAATATATACACCCTTATTAAATTGCGATTTTTACAGACGTTTTTAGTTAGTTACCTTCTTTTCAAAAGCAAGGTCTTTACTAACTAAAAACTTCTGTAAAAAAAATATGCTATGTGCTTATATAGAGCCCTATTCAATTGGCCAAATCACAATTTAATAAGGCTGATATTCTTTACTCCCATTATAAAATGTATCACCCATGAAAAACAGTTACCTGGAATTTTCTGTGTAAAAAAATGATAACTCAACTATGATGAAACATTGAGTTCCAGGCTAAAGGCGCCAAAATCATAGAAATTACCAAATATATATGACAAAATGAAAGATCTATTACATATTAAACATGAGACATAGTTTCATATGAGAAGCATGAAGAAAGGCTGATGGATTTTGTCAATTATATTAACTCTATCAGAGTTGCCACCAATATTAAGCACTGACATAACTCTTAAAGGCATCAATTTATATATTGGTATGGATTTTATAAAGGTCCATGCTTGAAATGTGGACTAAAATCTTCCAAAAAGTAAATTTGCTCATCTACAAGAGGAACCCCTAAAGTGAAATAAAGTAACACTCACACATAGTAATCCTTTATCAGTTGTGAAGCAGTTACATTTTATAAATAAACTACATAGAGTATCACAACTTGGGTACCATACCGTACAAACTTTTCATCCAATCATTAGAGCAATACGTTCATTATCTGGATATTCTCCTATTACATCATAAACTTTTTTGTCAATTTTTTTAATTTCATCATTAAAAGTTATATTTTATATAAAAAAAAATAAAAAAAATAAAAGTTATATTTTATTATTTTCTTTATTACCTCTATACAATACATGTGTATGCTTTTGTTTTTGAGAAGTGAACTACATAAATTCATGAAATTTATGGAATTATATCTAGGCCTCTAAAAAAGTAACACAACACTACATACAACGTTTGAAAATATAAATGAAATCACGTGAAAAGGAATTTGGATGTAGCACACTCTTAGAAAATGAAGCATTTCTCTTTTAATCTTTGGGATGATATAAACTGGCTTCACAAGAGTCATTTACTTAGTAATGTGTCTCCCACTCAACTATGAGACATATATCAGAAACAAGCTGAAAAATATGATTAAATGAGTCCTATCTTCAATGATCAAAACCCCCAAGGGCCTATTAAATTGATGAAGTTAAAAACGACAACCTTAAGTGCGAGATGTTAGAAAAAACTGTTTCGCTGTTGACTAAAGTAGACAGAGTTACTTACAGGAAAGGCTAATCCATTCGACCTGCCAGGGCTGTGTTTCACATTTGATTAAAAACATGCCAGTCTTCCCACACAGAAAGCATACAACACAACAAAATCCTTTCCAGTGAGTGTTTTCTATGAACCTGTTGGGGCTTGGCAGAAACATTAATCTTTTCTTTTCCCCTCAACAGAAAATCAGCAGCTAGGAAAACATTCACTTTCTGAAAACCCAGGGGGAGGTATCCCCGCTGCGGTACAATAAAAGAGCGGTACATAGGAAATAGCGTGCTGACTGGTATGTGATCATTTGTGGTTTATTTCTAGAAGGGCAATAGAATAGTCTGTCGAACACCATTCAGTTTCCGCTGAAAAAAATTATATTGAAAAACCATAAAACAAAACTCAGTACGTGCCGTCATTTTTGTCCTATGGAAAATATGAAATAAATAGTGAAATAAAATGCTTTAATGCAAAATGGTTACTGATAATAGTATTTTCAAAAAGTTTCTTTCTCAAACTTTTGGATTACTTGAAAATGGAAATAATATCAGATTCATTCTTGTCACCTTTACAGATAATTGCGACATTTATTCTATAAATGGGAGGATACGCCACTCACATTAGAGGATCATTATAAAAAAAGACCAGCATTAGCCGCCCTGCAAGTCATGGGCATAATAACATATAAAAATATGTTTGTCTCTGGATCATGAGCATGTGGTTTTTATCATTGGAGAGAGGGAGAGGAAGGAGAGAATATTATTATCATATTATCTTTATTTGTTACCGCGCCAACATATTCCGTAGTGCTATACAAGGGGTTAAGTACATGGCAAAAACAAAATTAACACATTACAAACTTTGTAACACATACAACTTCCACCAAAGTATCATGAATGCCTCCAGAGTCCTGTCAAGACAACTGCATTGGATTTTCAATGCTCAAACTTCTTTCATTATAACCAATACAAATTATATACATCCATCTGAATTTTACATCCAGGCAGCATCTAAGAAAATATAAGAATTGTTTCTTCTATTGGGACATCCAATAATAAAACAAACTATTTCACTTGTAGGGCCTCATTTGCGTCCCACAAGTACTTAAAACGTTCTGTAAGAAGAGAATTATAGGCATATCTAACAGCCCTATTAAGATCCCTCAACATGTAAAACCGTTGCCCATAAGGTAGCCCGCAAGACTTGCGGCTATTAAATTGGCTCCGTAAAGCAAATGGAGCCAAAAAGCAAACGGGCACTAGAGAGGACCCGCAAGGCGGTTAAAGTCCTATCCGTAGCACTGTAAGTGCAAATATACACACACTACTGTATTTTCAATGAAAGGGAAAGTGATGTTAGGTATTAAAATTATTAGCACAACATTCTCAAGCTCGCACATCTACAATATAAAATACTTTTATTTCTGTTGAATTTCCTTGTTATATTGATCCTGGCAATCAATGTGTTAATACATATAATGGAACTTGCATGGACTAGAATATAGTATTTACTAATTTATTAATATTGTATTATTTCTGGAATGCGGGTCTGATCGAAACTTTTAATTGAAACCCGTAAGCCTTTGAAATCTAACGTCCGTTTTTCAGTGACGTAATGATGACAATCTAATTTGCCATTGGCTCCGTCTAAACCCGCAACTACAGGTTTGACTAATTGATCATGTTCACGGCCGCACATCCAACGTGCGCAAGAATGGTTTATGGGTTTGCTTCTATGGCCCGTAACTCGCGGCATGGTGCAATTAAATAGCTCTGTAACGCAGCCGAATTTCAAGCCCGCAACCTTTGCGGGTGTGCCGATGGGCTTCTAATTTAATGGGGCTGTATGTCCTTCTTTGTGTAATGTAGCCAGTAGAACCTATGTAATCACCGAAAACTACCACCATCGCCGTCAAACATCTTTTGTCATTGACACTAGCAGAAAGTTGCTGTATGGTATTGCAAAAGAGGTTTGATATTTGAATGAAATGTGAAACTAGAGACAACCCTGGAATATTACCATGTAGTTTGATTTTCCTGGTATTGTATTCATTTTATTGATCTGTCCAAGATCCATTATTGTTATTATTATTATTATTATTACTATTATTATTATTATCTTTATTTATATCGCGGGCAACATATTCTGTAGTGCTGTACAGGGTTTTAGTACATGGCAAAAAAACAAAACAAACTTAACACCTTATAAAGAATGGAGGGCCCTGTTTTTGACCTTATAATTAAATGTACATAGTGCTTGTTTCCAAGTTATTAGTATTATTACTATTATTATTATCATCTTCTCCCATATGCAAGAAAGCAGGATTATTGGTTGCAGAAAATCTGCACTGTGGAAAGTCTATGCTTATGAAGGATTTTTTAGAACATTTAAGATAGATATAAAATAAATATAGACTTTTAACTATTATATTATCAATTTTGCTGTAATATTACATCAGAAATAGGTTTTATTCTTGGCAGGATTAAACAGTTTGGATGAAATTCTTATAAAAATAACATCTTTATACAATGAAAGTATGTCCTTTTTTTGAATTGCCGTTTGACAACAGCACTGAATAGACTGTAAGTCCCAGAAGGAAAAATCTCTACCTCAGCCTACAGGCAACTAGCTATTTAAGATGGAAGTGACCATGGCATAAACAGCATCTGCTATACCGAATATTTAATTTAAAAAAATGCCTTTGTGGCCATGACTTACACAGTTCCTAATGTTGTCGGTTTTGCTCTTTCTATACAGCATCGTAGTCAATTATGTTTTACCTAATAGGCCATTGTCCAAATTTATTTGTGAAAATTAAGTGAAGGACTGGAATATTAATTTTATTAAAGGGGCACATACAAATATCACATATATAGTTGTCAACAGCCGGGCTTGCCAAAATCGTTTGGGAACGCAATGGGGAAGCTGCGGGCTTGCAAAGGCCTCGCGAAGCTCGTAGCACTTAGGCAAAGAGCGCCAAAGGTGCTCCGTGCGCTGGTGGAGATGAGCACCATAGGCGCTCATCCCTGCATCCCCGCACCACTTTACCATCATACCTACGACCCGTGGGACTACACATCAACACAAAACTCAAATACACAATTCACCCTCCGAGTCCCGTAGCACTTTGCAAAAATTGCATGAAAAAAAATACGGCCGTAGCACTTACAAAAGGAAACTGCGACATAAAAAAAAATACGAGCCGCAAGAATCACGAACTTAATGGCCGAACCGCGCACACCGAAAACCACAAAAACCACACTGAATACAAACAAAGATACAAAAAACATTACACACAGCAAGGGGACACACCAGGATGTCTGCAAGTCATCTTACACATCAATTTAAGTCCAATTTCCAGAGTTTAGACACTTGAAAATCCCCTACGAAATGACCATCGAAAAAAACGAAAACGAGTCTACACAAACCCTAAACACGCAAAACTCCACCACACACATACCAGTTTTCGACAGGACCGTACAACCTATAAAAAACAGTATTACAAAGGACGCAAAATCATCCAAACCCGCCTAACACATACACAATCGCCGTCATTTTACACCACTAACTTGCACATGCTAACATTCACATTACAAAATGCAAAACTATACAGCTACACAAACGGCTGCCCTTCGTGCACGCAGCCTATTTACACTACACACTGCACATATTGCTGACACTTACACCTTAGCTCATGAACATCAAAACTGATTGTTAGCTCTTCAGCATATTTGTTGCTGCATATATTCATTACAAATAGGTTAAGTATATTAATTTATGATTTAATGAATGAATTAATTAGCATTAAAAAATACATATACAGAAAACTTTAAAAAACACCACAACACACGATCGCAATAAACGCCAAAGGTGCTCATTGCAAGCCACATGATCAGCGGCAAAGGTGCTCACCACAAGGCTTGCAATCAGCGCCAAAGGTACTCAAACAACCAAAACACTTACTTTGTGTTTCAAACACCATTCCTTGACCTGCAATTCTATTGCCGTCATTTTTTGACGGGCAATTTGCTAGTTTTAATATAATGTGCAAACAAAAGGGCATACCAAGAAAGTTTGCCTTCTACAGGAGATCCAGGAACAGGGTGCCATTTAAGCAATTGTGTATTTAATGATTTGAATGCGTTAGGACAGATTTATAGTAACAAAACATAAACTTGGTAGATGAGGTTAAAAAAAACATTATTGGCCCATTAAATTCCATGTTTTTAGATCTTGTCTGATCTTTGTATTATATTGATTGTTAAATGTGGGTTGATTAAGGGGAAGAAAAAACATTGAAACTTTGCCAATTGTCTTATAAGGGGAATAAAGTCCTTCATGATCCCAGATATGTGCAATCTGATTTTTCCTTGGATCCATACTTCTATTCTAGATTGCCAACATACCTTTTATGACATCTTGTATATCCAACACCTTTTCTTTTTTTTTTTTTATAATTTTTTATTGCAGGAATACAAAGTGCAAACAGTTGTACAATATTGAGCGTAATTAAACAATACCCCAACATCAATTGTGAAATCTCATCCTTGTATCCTGCCTCCTCCTTTTTTCCGTATTTACCTCCGTGCTATTATCGGTGAACCAATGAATAGAATTATAATGGACCTTTCTTGGTTATGTAAACATGTATCCCTAAACTTATCCATTACCTATACTATTCTTTGGTTATTAAGTTGTTATCTCCTAATACCTTCCGTTATTAACCTATGACTTAGAGGATCATAAAGATATTATAAAAAAAGCCCTAATTTTATCCATTGGCTGACTCATGTACCTCTAGAGGGATATAGTATGATTATCTGCGTTTGTTAGTCTTTCAGTATCTTCCTTCCATTCAATTCCCCCCCGTTATCTTTTCTTATATATTCAGGAAGAGTTGCTTACAAACTTTTACAAATGTTAACCTAACTAATTAAACTAAAACATTCTATCTGACACATCTATGTCAAGCCTTCCTCTTTGGAAAACATTTCTCTATCTCGATCTTGTTATTGATCCAACCTAACATACCTGTCTGTCTTCTTCCATATAGGTGCAGATCCTCTCCCGGTATCTCCTCTCCGGCCCCCAGCCCCCTCTGTATCCTGTCAACAAGGTGAGGGTGCCCTTCCCTCCTCCTCCCCCTTCATTGGAGTAGAGGGATTCTAATATCAGTGTATCCTATCCAGGGACCCCATATTTCTAAATACTTAGGGATTGAATCCGCCACTGAGTGGGAAATCCTTTCATTAACCGCTAAGTAGTGAATCTTAGCTCAAACTGCCCCTATCTCAAGTGTCTTTTTCCTCCAGTTCCTGGCAATATGTGATTTCGTCGCTAAAAAGATAAATTGTAGGAGTCTGTTGTGGGGGGCAGAAAGAGAGGCCACCGGAATCCCCAGTAGACTAGATTCTGGGGTAACTTCAATATGGTGTCCAAAGATACTAGCCACTAAGTCACCCACTGCCGTCCACAACTGCTGAACCTGTGGGCAGCTCCACCAAGTATGGTGAAAGGAGCCCAGCTCTGAGCACCCCCTAAAGCATTTCGGACTTTCTGTCTTACTCCATTTAGCTAGTCGATCTGGGGTAATATACGCCCGATGAAGGACTTTGATTGATGTCTCTAATACACTATAGTTTAGTGACCCCCTCATGAGATTGGCCCAGGAAGTCTCCCACGTCTCAATCTCCCAGTTCTTGGCTATATCCTTTTCCCATTCCCTCATGTATTTTTCTTTGGCTAATGATTTTGGGGTATTGAAGACCTTGTATAATTCCCCTATCACTCCTCTTTTAAGGGGGGCTTTTTCACATATTCTAGAGAACCCATTCCGGGAGGGGACCCCTGAACTCCTAAGTAGTTTATCTACAAAGTATCTCAATCTGCAAAAGTTATAGTGCTCATAAAGGGGGATGTCATATTCGTCTCTCATAGTTTCGAATGTTAATACCCGACCATCTCTCATCCAGTTTCCCAATCTATCAAGTTTGTTATTCTTCCACCATTGCCGAGAGACCTGTGAGATACCTGCCGGAGCTAGTGGATGCGTAAGTATAGGCGTTAAGTGGGATATCCGGGGTAGGAGGTCTGTATGATTGAAGGCCCAGATAATATTAGCCGCGGAGTTCCTTATTATAGGATTGGCAGATTTCTTAATCTCTGTTGGTAGTGGGTGAATCCAGACTGCCGTGTCCCATGTATAGGGCATCATGTCTTGGCTTTCAACAAACATCCATGCCGGATGGGCTTCGGGTAAGTGGGCCTGGGGAATAAAAGCTAATTGAGCTGCTCGATAATAAAGTTTTAAATTGGGACATGCCAACCCCCCTCTGGATTTATGTTTGTACATGTTATTTCTCGCAATCCTGGAGGGACCCCCACCCCAGATAAAACGGAACACCCTGCTTTGGAAGTTTGAGAGGTCTTTCATATGCATCTGGATCGGTAGAGATCTAAATAAATATAGCAGTCTAGGTAAAATGTTCATTTTGACTGAACTAATCCTACCGAGCCAGGAGATGTTATATTTGCCCCATTTTATCATCTCCTCTTGGAGTGAACGGAACATTGGCCGGTAGTAAACTTTATATAGATCTTGTACTTTAGCTGTCAACCAAATTCCTAGGTATTTAATCCCCTTCCCAGCCCATTTAAATTTAAACCTCCGTATGAGGGAATCTTTCTCCGGGAGCGGTATATCTAGGGCCAAGGCTTCAGTTTTTTCTACATTAATTTTCAATCCTGAAAGCATCCCGAAGTGTTCAAGTTTTTGCATCAGGGGTGGTACCGACGTCGATGGCTCCGAAATGGAGCATAGTAAGTCGTCCGCAAATAGTGACACCTTGAAATGATGTGACCCCACTTGGATACCCTTTATCTCTGGGGAGGCTCTAATCCATTGGGCCAGGGGCTCGACTGCCAACACAAATAGGAGCGGTGACAATGGGCACCCCTGTCTCATCCCCCTCTGGATGCTGACCGCTGGCCTCCCCCCACCCGGGAGTCTTAAATTTGCCCTAGGATCTTTGTAATAAGTCCGAATTAGATTTAAAAACTTCCCTGAAAACCCGAATTTGTTTAGCATAGCCATGAGAAAAGGCCATTCCAGGGAGTCAAAGGCCTTCTCTACATCCAGAGAGAGCAGGCAGGCCGGAGTGTTATTTAATTTAGAATGGTGGACTAAATTCAGAATTTTCCTGATATTGTCCCCTGCTTGTCGCCCTGGGATAAATCCCACCTGGTCTTTGTGAACCAAGGAGGGGAGAAACCCAGCTATCCTATCCGCCATGATTTTGGCCAGAAACTTTATGTCGCTGTTAAGGAGTGAAATTGGTCTGTAATTCTTGGCTTCTAACGGGTCCCTCCCCTCCTTGGGAAACAATACCAGGTCAGCTTTGTTGAGTTCTGGGGGGATTGGTCGTCCCTCCAGTATTGTATTGTATAATGTGGTCAAGTATGGGGCTAAAGTGCTGACAAATTTCTTATAATATGTGTTTGTGAAGCCATCTGGGCCTGGGGCTTTGCCTAATTTTGATTCTAGAATAACTTTGCTCACTTCCTCCTGGGAGATTGCTTTATTCAATGAAGTAACATTCTCCTCCTTTAGTTTAGGTAGATCCAGGGAGGATAGAAGTGATTGTGTTTCCCCCTGAGCTGGGGAGTTCGAGGCTTTATATAGCTTGCTATAATACGCCTGAAAGATGTCCTGAATTTTTGTGGGGTTGGAGGTCACTAGCCCTTGGGGCGATTTAATTTGGCAGATCCCAGACTGGTTTTGCTTTGATTTTAATTTATTGGCTAGGAAAGTGTCAGGCTTGTTTGCTTTGCTATAAAACTTGTGATGGGTGATTCTAAGCGCTCTCTCCGTTCTCTCTGACAGAATCATATCCAGTTCCGCTCTGGTTTTCTCAATCTGGGACCTATCCCCCATAGAATTATCTTGCTGCATTGCCCTTTCCAATCTCATTAATTATTTATTTAATGCGTCCTCTCGGGCCCTGTTTTGCTTTTTATGTTCAGCAGATATCTTCATGCAGACCCCTCTAATATATGCTTTGTGGGCCACCCACACCCAGCCTATTCCTACATCTCCTTTAGTATTTTCCCCAACATATATCTCAAGTTCTTGCTGGATCTTATCTTTGGATTGAGGAAATGCTAGTAGCGTATCATTGATGCGCCATTATGGGGGGGGGGGGCATGGGAGTATGCTGTGCCAAAGTCTAGGGCAATTTTGACTATTGAGTGATCCGACCAGTGTGGCAGAGCGCCCCCTTCTGGCGGGATCAGCGCTCTGTTTATGCAACTTTTTATGCTCTTTATGGAGGACTCTGGAGCCTTTGTATGCTTTTTTACAGGCTTTAATAAGTGGTTGGCATAATATAAATAAACATAGCTTGTGGTCAGCATGAAATAAACATCTACTCAAACAGGCTTACTTACTTGCAGGAACGCCACTGACTAGCCCTGGGACCGCTAATCGGCCTGCAGGTAAAACAGTACCTTTTGTATCACAAAGGGGTGGTACCATTTAAGTCCAGTCACTTAGCTGCAATGGATCCTCTTCTGCTTGCAGCGAATGTTCTCCTTTAAATCAGGTGTAGTTACACAGCCTGATCCCACAATGGCAGCTTCACTTGCTGCTCTGGCACACTTGCTTCCCAGTCTCTGGTGCTCTCTTTCTCTGGAGCTCACTGGTGCTCGCTCGCTCGCTCTCTGGAGCTCTCTGGTGCTCGCTCGCTCTCTGGAGCTCTCTGGGTCCACACCCAGCCTGAAACCCCCCTGCTGGTTGCTTCAGGAGGCCTTTTAAAGAAACTTCCAGCTGGGCCTGATTACACCTCAAGCATAACTCCGTAGCTCCTTGTGTAAATAATAATGTCTCAGGGATTAGTCCTCTTCCTAGCGCTGCGTCCACACTGGCCTCTGGGGGCAAACCATCACATCTCCTCCCCCTCAGCTCGACACCATAGGGTTGAGCGACAACGCCGAGAGGCCGTGAACGCCACCATCCTACCGTCCGGCCATTCTTGCGCCAGTAAGACCTTCCCAATAGTGCTGAAGCTTCTGCTTTATCAGCTTTCTCATCTTGAAGCGCTCTCTTCTTCGCACCGCCCGGGACATTGCCCACACATCGTGGGTAGGACACCGGCCCGCTCGTCACTCCGAGTGCCCTCCTCCAGGGACCCTTCAAAAGTACTCGTCGTACTACTGTATGAGAACTCACTTCTCCATACCGTCTCTTCCCTGGGGTATCAAGCAGATCACTCAGTCGCTCCCTCCTTACAACCTGATGGGGTTTAGTGTAGGGCTCAAATATCAGAGAGTCAGCTGCCCTCGCCGAGTACAATTCTTGGCCAAATTTTGTGACCTCTTGAGATTGTCGTGCTTCCTTTCTCAGTCCATTCTGTAGGGTTTCCAATTCTCCCCCTGTAGGCTCATCAGTAGCATCCCTTTCAACTTCATTAAACAACAGCAACTTCCTGTGCTGTCTTTCTTCCCTCGGTTCCTGGCTCCCTCTGTTCCAGGTGCTCCTATTGTCTGGCTGACAATTCTCACCAGAACGTAT
Organism: Discoglossus pictus; assembly: GCA_027410445.1. Lineage (NCBI taxonomy): Eukaryota > Metazoa > Chordata > Amphibia > Anura > Alytidae > Discoglossus > Discoglossus pictus. The sequence continues at coordinate 384,599,216 of CM050167.1, forward strand.
GAGCTTCATACAAGCACCTTGCTTCTGTTCTGGCCCAGGATCCGCTATAGACTCCAAAGCTAGGCCCCCTCTCACGGCTGCGTCTTGCTCTTGGGTCTGTACTTTATCTTTCTCTCTGTGCAGAGTAGGCATATTCTCTGTCTTTGCTAGAAAGAAGCTCTCAGACTCTTGTTTTTCCTGGAATATCTCCAGCTGTTTAGCAACGTTCAGCTGACTACCAACAGACAGGCTAGTATACTTCTTAGTAGCCTCTTGTATCCTGAATTCCTGTTCAACATTTTTATTTTCTGCATCCTCAGCCTTCACCCTTTTTATTTCTTCTTTTAATGACTTCTCTAATAGCTTTGCCTCCAAGGCGTTCAGCTTTTCATGAACATTTTCTAAACTTTCTTCTTTAATAGAGTGGTCATTATGGATTACTTGTTGGTCATTGGTTTGTGGCTCAGAGGACTCATTTTCTAATTCTTCAGCCGCGGTTTCATGGTTTGGCACTTGTTCTTCCGAAATGCTTTGGGCAGATGGGTCATGCACTTCTTTTGTTGCCGAGTGACTATTCACAACCTCAGGGTTAGAAGAAGATTTATTTTCTTTCTGGGATGTCTCTACCCCCTGACCATCTTGTCCTGATTCATGTTTATCTGCATCCTGATGGATTTGCTGTTTATCTCTTTGTTTACCTAAATCTATATCTGGTGTCTTCTGCTCTGTTAATTGCACATTTGCCAATTTTTCTTCATGAGACTCTTTCTCTCCTGTGCATACAGTCTCAGATAACTGTTCTGATGATACAGTTTCAGCTGATATGGTCTGTGACTTATGAGTGTCCATAACCTGTTCCCCACTATCAGAAGACTCTTTATTTATGGGATGCTCATTAACATGAGCAGACATTTCAGGCACTTGGGTTGATTTTGGTGGTTCTGCGATTGACTCATGTATTGCGGACTCTTCTGGCTCGGAAGTCGGTATAGATTCTCCTACCGGTTCATGAGCTTCCTGCGAACATCGTTCTGCATTTAATGTAGCGTCTTGAGCACACAGGTTCTGCAGGTCAGTGTTAGTCTCTTCTGGAGATGCATCACACTGAACCAACTGTCTCTTCATATTAGATGAATTGGCCATCCTCAGTATTTGTGGAGCATGAAATAGCAGCTCCCTCTGTATTACAGTTGCTTTCCTCTGTTTACGGGATTCCTCTATCTCTTGTGGCTGAGAGCTGGAAACTGTGATTTCTTTTTCTCTCTGAGATGCACAATTAGGGAGGAGATCTGGCCTCTCCTGTTTATCCTTGTGCTGCAGCTCCCACACAACGGATTCTTTCAGCTTATACCTGGGAGGACTCCTCCTCTGGTTCCATCTAGGCATCTGTACCTTACTTCTGTAGGACACTCTGTAGTCTTCCAATGAAGTCTTCCTTCTCCATTCAGGAATATCATTAGGCATCTTCCGGATACCCTTCCTTTTAGTAGTAACTTGCCCGTCTGTCTTCTCTTTAGAAAGGCTTCCAGTTACTTCTTTTGTAAAAACACTGGCTTTATTCATTCGTTTGATCTCTTCTTTCTCTAAATCAGAGATCTTTATCAGGCACTTTCTTTGTCTAGACACCTCAGGAGTATTCACCCCGGGCAGGTGACTGTGTCTGTCCCTTTGTCCTTGTTCTTGGCTCACAACTTTAGTTGCTTTTAAATCATCATTAGCTTGCTTCAGGGACAAAAGTTATTTTTCATACTCCTCTGTCTCTTTTGCCGTCTCTTTTTCAGCGGTTACTGTTATTTTCCCAGCAATCGTGTACGCCGTTTCATCGGTCTCTTTCACCGTGTCAGCTGTTCCTGCAGTCTTTTCCACTTTCTCTGCAGTCTCATCAGCGGCTCCTGCCGTCTCTGCGCCGGCTCCTGCCGTCTCTGCGCCGGCTCCTCTGTCAGCCCGCCAGTTCCTTGCTTGTCTATCTTTGACAATATCATCAAATGACTTCTCAACGCCAAGCTCCAATGGGGTGTCCATAATATTTGGATGGAAATCTCTCCTTGTCATGCCAGTCACACCTTTCTCGTGTGCTTGAAGTATAGGAGCACTTTATCCGGCTAGCTTGTTGCACCCCCAGCGCCTTTATGCTGGCTGTAAAGTACGCCTTCTGTTCATTCTGGGAGTCGTTCCTCATCCTCTCATCAGGGACCCCGTACACTGGTTTGTGGTAGGGATGGGCATGCTCTTCTTCGGTATTCCATCTTCTATTATCAGATTTTTCCCACAGAGAGGTAGGGGCCTGTCCAAATTGTGAGACTTCCCCTCTGTACTGTAACTTCTCCTTATTACAACTCAGGTTCTCTTTGTTCTTATATTTCTGGGTACTGATTCTCTGTGCTCTGACATCCCGGGTAACTCTAACTCTGGCAAGGATCTCAGCTTTGAGGTCATCATAATTTTCTATCTTTTCTTCATTCAAGCTCAGATAAGCTTTCTGAGCTTCGCCCGTCAAATACGGGGCAATGAGGCTGACCCAGTACCGTTTGTGCCATGCCTCCCTAATGGCTGTTCTCTCAAAAATGGTGAGGTATATGATCACATCATCATCCTCTGTCAGCTCCAAAAGAAGTTCATTGGCTCTAACTCTGGCCGCATCTTTTCTATATTTTTCCAGTATAGCTTCATTCTGGGCTAACTGGATGGCCCACTTTCTATTGTACTCTTGCTGAGCAGCTGTGGCCTCTCTCATGCCGATTATTCTCTCCTCTGCTTGTCGTTGCCACTTCTCTGTGGCCTCTCTCAGGCAGATTATTTCCTCCTCTGCTTGTCGCCGCCACTTCTCTGTGACCTCTCCAAAACATGCAGCAGCACCTCTTAGTTTACCCTCTTTTGCAGCATGGGCTCCGTCCGCTGCAATTACTTTTTGCCATTCCTGCTGACAAGCTCCGCCCACTTTCTGGCGTGTAGTGGCATCTACCAGGGCTTTCACTAGTTCCTCCATGGACATCTTGTAAGGTGGGCTGTCTTCTTAATACAGACAATTTAGAATCCCACTTCTGACACCAACTGTGGCAGAGCGCCCCCTTCTGGCGGGATCAGCGCTCTGTTTATGCAACTTTTTATGCTCTTTATGGAGGACTCTGGAGCCTTTGTATGCTTTTTACAGGCTTTAATAAGTGGTTGGCATAATATAAATAAACATAGCTTGTGGTCAGCATGAAATAAACATCTACTCAAACAGGCTTACTTACTTGCAGGAACGCCACTGACTAGCCCTGGGACTGCTAATCGGCCTGCAGGTAAAACAGTACCTTTTGTATCACAAAGGGGTGGTACCTTTAAGTCCAGTCACTTAGCTGCAATGGATCCTCTTCTGCTTGCAGCGAATGTTCTCCTTTAAATCAGGTGTAGTTACACAGCCTGATCCCACAATGGCAGCTTTACTTGCTGCTCTGGCACACTTGCTTCCCAGTCTCTGGTGCTCTCTTTCTCTGGAGCTCACTGGTGCTCGCTCGCTCGCTCTCTGGAGCTCTCTGGTGCTCGCTCGCTCTCTGGAGCTCTCTGGGTCCACACCCAGCCTGAAACCCCCCTGCTGGTTGCTTCAGGAGGCCTTTTAAAGAAACTTCCAGCTGGGCCTGATTACACCTCAAGCATAACTCCGTAGCTCCTGGTGTAAATAATAATGTCTCAGGGATTAGTCCTCTTCCTAGCGCTGCGTCCACACTGGCCTCTGGGGGCAAACCATCACACCAGGTACACGGAATAATCTCTGCTTCCTTTGTCTGATCCAAGAGTGAAGCATCAATGATGATATAGTAAATTCTTGAGTATGAATTATGAGGGGCTGAGTAGAAAGAGTACTCCCTGTCCCTAGGATGAAGGTCCCTCCAGGAATCTACTAGGTTCAGGTTCGCTAGCTGTGTTTTAAGTTGTTTTAGCTTACTGGGGAAGTGGGGCCCCACTCTCCCCTTAGACCTCGGGAACTGATTTTTTACTCTGGAGTATAAACGGAAAGTCCTTGTGTAAGAGAATTGCTACCCCCTCCCTCTTGGCTAACATACCCGTTGTATAGAAGTGTGGGTATTGTTTGTGGAGAAATTTAGGGGGTTTGTCACGCATGAAGTGTGTCTCCTGTTGAAAGATTACTGAGGGGCGATGCTCCCTGTATGTAAGAAAGGCTTTACGCCGTTTATGAGGGGAGTTAAATCCCTTCACATTATGGGACAGTATCTTAAATTCGGGCCTAGCCATTTATCCTTGTCTGTCTATGAGTGCTGTGCCTGGTGTATGACTTACATTTTTCCTGCTCAGGATGGGAAAGTTGTTTGAGGGCCAGAGAGCCGGAGACGAGAGACCCCCTGGGATGACCAGGAGACGAGGTGCACCTGCATCTTGGAGAGACCTTGGGAGTACTAGGCAGAACAGAGATAGACCATTTACATATAAGACATAATTCAGGGAAATTTACAGAAATACATGTGTCAACAGAAACAAAACAATTTCAACTTTTTTATCTAAACTAAAACTTTTTCCTTGCGCTCTAGCGCGCTTGGTGGGCATGAGAATCCTGTTCTCCTGCATATAGCCCTGGCGAGGAGGCAGACTAAATTTTAACTACTCAGCTTACACCCCGTTTAATAAAAGGGAAAAACTCTCCGCCTCACCCCATGGGCCTATCACCCCTTGCATTGTGTAGCACAAAACATTCAATTCAGTGAATTAAGAGAAACCCAGTAGGCTTCCATCCTATATCACACTCCCCTCGGCTTCTAGTGTCCATTAGGCTTCTGAGGGAGGCAACTTATCTCTTAGCCAGTCCCCTCATCTCTTCTCTGGAGGGGGGATTTTCCCGGCCAATATCAACTTGAGCATCCCGGCCCAAGCCTGGTGATGTAGGCCTGTCAGTTACACGGGTTGCCTTAGACCCCCTTCTCTCGCCGCTTGAGGTTGTGGGTTTCTTGCAGCTTTTTGTCTCTTTGAGGCAGGAACTACCATCCATTGTCTAACCGGCCTATCTCGCTTCCCTTTTGGTTCCTGGCCCAGTGGGCGGGGGTTTTCACCCTCCTTCCATACGTTCAGGGAGGAAAGGATTGTCTGGCATTCCTCCACATCTTGAGCGATAAACTTGTTTCCATTCACCGTAAATTGGATGTTGAAAGGAAAACCCCATCTGTAAGGAATTTTATCTTCTATAAGTACCTCCACAGCCGGTCTTATTTCCCTGCGTCTCGCTAGGGTGGCTGGTGAGAGATCTGCATAAATCTGGATGGTGGTGCCGTCAGGACCCTTGATTTCGTCTAGACCTCTGTCGTGAATGAGAATCTGATCTCTTGTGTGTTGTCTCAGAAAGCGGGCGATGATGTCTTTAGGCATGTTAGGATTTGGGGATGCTCCAAGTGCCCTATGTGCCCTTTCAATGCCTATTTCACCCTCCTGGGGGTCTGGAAGAATTGATTTTATTAAGTCTGAAAGATACGGCTCAAGGTCAGTGATTGAGTTTGGGACGCCTCTGAATCTGACATTGTATCTTCTCGATCTATTTTCGAGGTCCTCCAGTTTGAGTTCAAGAGAGCATATTTTCATTGCATTTGTATCAATGTCTGCTCGATCTTGTCTTTGGGAGTCTATGACCTGGTCCAGGGAAGATTCCAAAATACTTGTCCGCTGGCCCAATTCTTGGATTTCATGTTTTAGATCTTGAACTGCCAATGATAGTTGTGATTTTAGCATGTTCTCAAACCAAGTTTTGGAGTCATTGGATAAGTTTGCATCCATCATATTCCCTTTTTGGGAGCCCTCAGCATCCGATATATCTGAAGCCCCTGAGATTGATTCCGTGTTGGGGGATCTTCTAGCCGTAGTAGAGGGGAAATATTCAGTTATCCGTCGGGTTCCCTCACCCTTTTTGGTTCTAACCATCATGACTTTTGCCCTTTGTATTGTAGATCAGGGCGGTGCGGGGCCTAGTTTAGGAATGAGCTTTCCAGTAGACCTGGTCTGTGCAGTTGGGGGAGGAGGTCTAGATTAAGGTGAGTCCCGGCCCACTGGGTAGCAATGCTGCTGCAAGGATATCTTAAGTGCGCTTTAAGAGTTAGGAGGGGTGGTGGCCCATTTATAGCGGTGTTGGCCCTACATTTATCTCATCTTTTCTTTAGTGAGCAGGGTGTTTGCCAACTGGTTTAGTGTTAACATCCTCCAGGGTCCAGGCCCAGTCTGTGTCAGGCTAAATATTGCCTTAGATCTTCCAAGATAAACCTAGTATGTTAACCCCAATGTGACGTCGTGATATGGAATTAATTCAGTCTTTTGTACTACCATTTCTCTCTAGTATATGGAGGAGCCGAGTGGGAGGACAGCAGTCAAAGTATGAAGATCTTTAGTCCCTTCTATATCCAACACCTTTTTGAAGCTATACTCCCAACCTACCTTGGTAATGAGCTCCACAATATGTCCTTAATAGTGCAAGGAAGTCAGGAGGAAAGAACTGAAGCTCCGTGTTCAGCCTACCCTTGCAATATAAAAAATGTACTCCTTCTACTTCTGTTTGTTTCCTCCTTTAACACAATGTATTACTTAGAACAAAGATTAAACGCACACCTGCCACATGGACAAATACTTATTCATACCAATGTTAAATCTGCAGAATATAGTACAGTTATACTATATCAACACAAAAGTTAGGAATGTTTTGGAGCATGCTATGTTATGTTTTGGAATTATCTTAATAAATGCAGGAATTATAATTCTAAAAAAACAGTAGGTGTTGTTTAACCTGAATTGTACTGTAAAAATGTCTAAACACTCTAATTGTATATAATTAAAATTGCATTCATAAGCTAATAAACCAAGTACAAAAAAAGCTTGCTGACAGTAGTTGTAATGTTGAAGTACTAACACAAACAAACATAACCTTTAAGACAACATTAAAACCGACCCTGTAACATATAAATAGCTAATACCCACTCCTTTGAGTATCAGTGGGATAAAATCTGTTGGGTAGATCAGAGAATTTTCCCTGGAAGCCTTGTGCTTTCTTGGACCTTGATCGGCTGCCTCTTCAAAAAGCATTCCAGTGTCCAGCTTCTAGTGTCTAATGACACTGGCATTGCTTCTCTGCTGTAACTTGGAAGGTGGTAACAATGGGCCCTATTCTATTATCTGCTTGCAAATGTGTCAGACTCACAAATTTGGATGCAGGTTTTTTTTTTTTTAGAAATGTTTAGATTTATTCTATTGACTCAAGCTCACAATTCTAACCTCAAGGCTGAACTCGTAAACCCTGCCTTTTTAAGTCTCATTTCAGGGGGTGTGATCATATGATCTGAAAATATTTAAGCAAGCCCGTAATTTACTTCTTAGACACTAGTAGCTATTAGCCAATAGTAATTGAGTCCGTCATCATGACGTCAGTAAAACATGGAAGTTAGACGTAATCTGCAATCTGAGGCTAAGAATTAATTAGTGCCACTAACTAATATTTGCAGATCGGGCTCGCTATCAAGCAGCCTAGCACTCTGTTTTAGTCCATGTGGGTTTCATGATATGTATCAACCCCTTGAGTCCTGGGATCGATATTACTCCGAAATAACATTAAATTTTTTTTTTTATTGCATATTTATGGGTTTGAGACTGTTGTGCAATTAATTCTAATGTCTTTCCATTCCTTCCAATGGCATGGCAGTGTTTGAAAAAGCCCTTGCAAGTCCTATTTAGCACTCTCAATATTTTTGACAGAAACATGATATTTTTTTTCAATTGCGGGTTAGACTTTATTTGTGAGCCAGCGCTACGGATCTAATAGAGTATCGATTTTGTGCAACTTTAATTATTTAGAACCCATAATATTCAAGCTGTTCTAAAACCAATAGAGTTGTAAGCGGGTTTGCTAGTCCGTAGTGATTGTGGACAGGAACTCGTAATCGGAATGTGAGTAGCTAATAGAATATGTGACAATTTTAAGTGTGTGTAACTTTAAGAATTAGGCAATAGAATAAGGTCAAATGTTTTATAAATGATAAGGTTGGATTCTAACTCACCTAGTTTGCTACTTTGCTGTATTCACTAATAGTTCTTCTTTATAATTAAGGCAGCAAGGTGCAATGGTCATATGTGGCAATAGATGGAAATGTTAGCCTTCTATTAACATTTAAAATATAATACAAGCAGATATTTCACAATCTGATTCTTCAAGGGGGCTTGATATGAACCTAGTTCAAACCTACCCAAGCAGAATCGTGTGGTTCTTGTTCTCTGTGGCACAAAGGATGGCTTCTGAAGAGGACAACGCCCAAAGGTACAGGCAGAGAATACTGGATACAGGTTACTAGTGGCCTCCGGCAAGACCACTCACCCATTCAGGACACAAACACAATAATAGTCTCACACAAATGCATATGTGAAACTAAAACTGAACAATTATTGAATCATAGAACCAACATATGTATACTCTATTTCCCATACCACACCATTGTGCACCTTTGCGCATGTATGTGATGTCAGCACTAAGTTCCATCTGCCTTGCATCCTCGGTTGCTATAGAAGCTCTTGAGATAAACTCACCAGATGTCTAAGCTACGTCATGTAAGCTAACTCACCAGGTGTCTAAAGCTGGCTAGTGCAACAACATTGATGTTAATCTCCAGTGTTTGCTTAGGACTCATGAAGTGGAGCCATCTGTCTTGGATGCTGTTTATCAAGACCGATAGGTGTGAGGATGCAATGTTCGTCAGTTAAGCTTATGTGCAGAGCATTTTTACCTTTTCCTCATATATTCTCCTGTTCTATATCATATTTTCCCTCTATAACATATTATAACTAGTATACATATTAACAATGTACAGGCAACATATAACCAAACAACAATAATCACAATGCAACAATGTCATTCCCACTTGGCCATACTTTCTTCTACTTTCCTTTCTAGTATAGCATGGGAACTTTCCATCTATACAGGTGGTTACCGGTTCTCTTGGTGTGACAGTCCATCCAAGTGATAGCCTTAGTGGCTCTCTGGGCACCCTGCCTCCTCCTGAATACTCCCTCCTTCCCAGTGGTGTAGTGACCTTGCCAAGCCCCTGAGGAAACTTATAAGACCACTGCCCTGGAGAACCCTTCAAGGTAGTCCATGGGAAACAGTACATCCAGGCTAATACGTCCAGCAAAAAGTTGGGGGGATCCTTCCCCAGCAAAGCTCTCTCCTACCAGGCCAGGGAGGCTGCCAGTACGGCCGATTCTGGAGCAGTACTCAGTCCCATGGGTAAAATTGAAGAGTACAAGTTTCCCTTTGTCAGGTCTGAACTTGCTCCTGAATAAACTGGGATGCTGGAGTTGCAACATGGGCTAGTGACATTCTCTGGTGTCCTCCATTAATAAGCAGTTCTGGCATAAGCTGTTGTGGTTCAGTAGCCAACCCCCTTCCCAACAAGCCTGGCCAGTGCCCCCTCCTTTCCATTGTTAAAGACACACAAACAGTGTCTTTGGGCAGCTGCAGGGGAGTCATTGTAGGGATTACAGGTGACAACCCACACCCTGGGGTACACTCTGTGGCAATCCAGGCAAACTGGCCCATCCAGTGGTGAACCAATATGGAGTAATCCTGAGGCCCCACCCTAACAGTCCCTGGGCCTAGGGGACAAGTGGCCACCATTTTTCATCTCCCTCTGTCTGCTCCTTCCCCTGTCCAGTGTTTGAGTTCTTGGTGCACTATTGGGCTTTCTGGCTTACCCAATTACGGTGGTTCTAGGGAATAGCCAGCTCAAGTGACTGCTCATCAGGGTTTATCACTACCCCACCCTCCAATAGCCCAGGCCAATAACCCTTCCTTTCCCCTCCTGTAGGGAAAATATTCTTCTGGGACTTCCCATAAAACAATAGTTCAACAGGTTACAGTTACAGGTTACTAGTGGCCTCTGTCAAGATCACTCTCCGATTCAGGCCACAAACACAATGACAGTCTCACTGAGTAGATATGAGAAACTAAAACTGAACATTTATTGAATCATAGAACCAACATATTTATACTCTATCTCCTATACCACACCCTTGTGTTCCTTTGTGTATGTGTGTGGTGTCAGAACTAAGTTATATATGCCTTGCATCCTTGGATGCTATAGAAGCTCTTGAGATAAACTCACCAGATGTCTAAGCTACATGACAGGTGTCTATAGCTGGCTTGTGCAACAAAATTGATGTTAATCTTCAGTGTTTGCTTAGGACTCCTGAAGTGCAGGTGTCTGTCTTGGCTGCTGTTTATCAAGGCCAATATGTGTGAGGATGCAATATTCTGCAGTTAAGCTTATGTGCAGAGCATTTTGACCTTTTCCTCAAGTATTCTCCTGTTCTATATTACATTTCCCCTTTATAACATATTATAACTAGTATACATAATAACAATGTACAGGCAACAGATAACCAAACAACAATAATACGTAATCACAATGCAACAATGTCATGCGCCATTGGCCATATCCAAGTAATGGTAATATTACAGTCACTAAACAATGTAGTCATGACAGTGATGGAGACTTGAATGTGGACAGCAAGTAACAGGGTGCTATTATAGGGTTGCGCCTTTTAAGGTAGCGTCGCCTCAAACTCGCATCTCTGGATTTTCTTGCTGCAAGTTTTTCAACTATGAATTTGTGGATAAATTGAATTTTTACCAAGTTTTAACACTGGAACATAAGGTTATTGCACTTAGATTCTTTGTCTTTCCTATGACTGATGGACTGGAGTAGAACTAGAATGCTTTAGACTGAAATCAACCACATCATCTGCCTCTGTATGAGACATTTGTTTCTATATTATTGAAGGACATTATTGTTTGTAGTGCATTGCTATTGTTTCGATATGTAATACATTTAAGAATATTATATCAATGTTATATTAAGAGATTACACTATTACAGGTTTACAACATTGTAATTTTTTGCATGCATTGAAGGGTTGCATTCAACCTGAAGGCTGCATAATCCTTTTTATTCTAGAAGTGTCATCAATTTTCAATTCTATTTCTGATGTACAAGAGCAAGAATATTATTATAATGGAAGTCACAACCTATTAAAATAGTCACATCTAGTTTTATTTTGTCGCTCATCGTACAAACCTGCAAAAGGAGTGATTGCATAATACATATTATATCAATAATTAACAAGTTGACTGGTAAGCTAGTCCATTAAGTGTTTACCAAGCAAATATTTCACGCTCAACATTTGAATACCTTCCTCCACTCACATCCCGCTTATCTTCATGTTCCTCTTCATGCAAGACATTCTGTTCATGTCATGTTTGCCATTTTAAAATTGCTTTAGGCAACACTTGGGACTCCTTCAGGCTCCACTTTAAGGCATAGAGATTGGCATGGTGCCTATTAAGTTGCTAGCAGTGTAACATGTTATGTTTTGGAAGATGTGCAGGATTATTATTATTTCCATGTATATCTATCCAGAATTTTCTAATCAAAAACTGCAATTTCGTCACTGATGCCATATATAAACATGCATATTATGCTTCCTAAGGATAGTTCTGTCCATGTTCTCTAATTCAGAGGCATAAACAAATCACAATGTGTACGGCCTATAAATCCCCTTCTGGATCGCTACCTTGTTGTGGTGAAGGGGCTTGTGTACTTCAGTGATGCTGTGAGCTATACCATGTAACATCACCTACGATTGGCAGGTCATAGCAGAGAAGTCAAAAAAATAGTGGTCCACTGGAGAAGGAAATGGCAACCCACTCCAGTATCTTTGCCAAGAAAACCTTATGGACATGATTGAATGACTAAACAACAACAACAAGGACCTATAAATAGTAGTTTGCAAATTTACTGTAATTTAATGAAAGTACTGGCCAATCAGTGCTAAGTATTATCTTAGATCATTGTGGGCATATGGACTTTGACATAGGTATGTTGCTAGACTAAGCTTGCTGTCACCGCATAAAAACTATGTAAAATTAAATTGAATTTATTATAAGAAAATAAATTAAAATATTTGGTGAAAAAAATTATTATCTCTCACAGTGAAGAAAGACGGTATCAGCCAGAGAGGGAATAGCTCACACTCAGTGCTTAAATGACACAATGGAGGTTCCAAATATGGTATAATGCCAATACCGCTTGGACTGATAATTAATGTAAATGACCCCTCATTAACAAAATATATGAATATTTTGTGGGTGATCAGAAAGGCTGCCTGAAAGCTCAAAATTGCAAACTCAGTGTTAGTTTACTGTAAGAAAATACAAATAAGCAATAACTTTTTTTACAACTTTAAATTATACCATATTTGGAACCTCTGTTTTGTGACTTTAGTTTACCGGAGACACCTTTAACACTGTCGACCATCCACTTCTACTCCATATCCTCTTCTACCTCGGTATTCGAGACACTGCACTCTGGTGGTTCTCATCATACTTACAAAATCGATTATTCAGTGTCTCCTTCTCTGACACCACTTCTTCTTCTTACCCCCTGTCTGTTGGTGTACCCCAAGGATCTGTCCTTGGCCCCCTCCTCTTCTCCATCTACACTTCCTCACTCGGTACCCTCATAAACTCTTTTGGGCTTCATTATCATCTCTATGCAGATGACACCCAAATCTACCTCTCCGCACCAGATTTATCCCCCTCTCTTCTAACACACGTCTCCAACTGCCTCTCTAGTATATCCTCTTGGATGTCCACCCACCATCTCAAACTCAACATGTCTAAAACTAAACTCCTAATCTTCCCTCCCTATCCCACTGTGTCAATTCCTCATATCTCTCTCACTGTCAATAACGACATCATCACCCCCTCCTCCCAAGCCCGTTGTCTTGGAGTCCTACTGGACCCTGCTCTGTCTTTTATCCCTCACATACAATCACTAACTAAATCTTGTCTTCTCCATCTAAAAAACATCTCCAGAATTCGTCACTATCTTACACAAGACACAACTAAAATCCTTATACACTCTCTCATCATCTCTCGAGTACACTACTGCAACTCGCTTCTTGTTGGCCTACCAACCACCCGACTATCTCCAATTCAATCCATTAAGAATGCCTCTGCTAGACTCATCTTCCGTACACAACGTTCAGTGTCGGCATCACCTCTCTGTCAATCACTCCACTGGCTTCCCTTAGCCTCAAGAATAAAATTAAAAATCATGAACCTAACTTACAAAGCCCTCAATAATAATGCTCCCCCTTACATCTCTGCTCTCATCTCCTAATACTCCCCCACCCGCCCTCTTCGTTCTGCTAAGGACCTTCTTCTTTCTACTACTCTTGTCACCTCCTCTCACTCCCGCCTCCAGGACTTTTCTCTTGCTGCCCCTAGTCTCTGGAACTCCTTGCCTCACTCCACCAGATTATCCCCTTGCCTCAAAACATTTAAAACCTCACTGAAAAGGCATCTCATTAAAGAAACGTATCACCTTCCACCTTAACACTCTTATAACCTCTCTCTCCCTCTTTTACCATTTACTATGCCTTAGATTGTAAGTCTGCGAGTTTCTATCCTAAGTACTTTGGGAATTCACCATGGACATTGTATTCCTAGCATCAGACACCGCCCTCCTTCCTTTGCTATATGTTAATCTGTATTTATCTGAACCTAATCTATGTACAGCGCTACGGAATATGTTGGCACGTTATGAATAAACTATAATAATAATAATTGGAGACGAATTGCTATAGTATCCCAAAATTTCCAAAATAAGAACAATAAACAGTTTCAATAACAGCATGTAATTAAATGACAGACATTAATTATTTATTTGCTATGGTGAGAAATAAAACCATTATTTTACTGACTTTTTTTATTATTCCCTCTAATAATCTAAATCTCTAAGTTACACATAGGCTGCCACCACAGATTTGCGCAACAAACTAGCCCCTATTCATTTCCTATTAGAAAAATGTTAGATTAAACAGACCTAACAAAACAGGTCATGATTGATAACCTTTAACATAAAGTGTTTTAAAAAAGATAATTTACTGTTTGAAAGCTAATGTTAAAATGGTATTTTAGTACTATTTATAAACTGAAATGTTTGCAGACTTCTCAAAGGTTCTGATAACATTGCTGGCAAACTGTAATATAATATTTTCCACAGAGAAACACAGAGAAGGGAGATTTACAGTTCACAGATTTATCAGAAACACAGATGAACCTGATGTGAAATGATTGTAACAGTTCTTTTTGGAAATTATGTCATATTCGCTTCCAAATCAAAAAAAAAAACTTTGGTTACTATCAATAATTTATCATTTATACATATAATGAAGAGTGAGATAGCTGCAAGTGCCCAGTAATCCAGATGAATAATCAGAGTATTGCAGTATATAGTGATACCTTTTTTATTGGACAAACATATTCATGAACATATGATAAGTTTTCAAGAGCTTCCTCTCTTTCTCAAGTCCAGAGCTATACTGATATTAAATTCCCATACATGAAACATAGATAGTTGAAACACTGGGGACCATGACAAACATTTAAAAACATTGTCTGAATCCTTCAGGCAGAAGGGTTACAAACCCTGTGTCATCACACAGAAAGTAACCTCTGCCATTGAAATACCCTGGGAACCCCTGTTGCAATACAAAACTAAAGAAAGTTCTTCACGTACACCTCAAGTAACCATACGTATCATACAACTCTTGAAGGAATACACAAAATATTTACGGTCTACAACTACAACTAATAGATAATGCAGAATTGAACATATATTTCCCAAACCTCCCATTCTGGCATTTAGACAACCACCAATTCTGAGACAAACATTGGTGAACAGAAGATTAATCAATGAACAGCACTACAGAGAGAATGGCACCAAACCTTGCAACAACAATGTCTGCAAATGATGTCAACACATCTGCAAAGAGGACACAGACATGCATAGCAACATAAGCTTTAGCATCAGAGGGTCATACTCATGCACAACACCCAATGTAGTCTACATGATACAATGTACTTTATGTGAGAGGGGATGCTACATAGGAGAAACCAGCCAGAAAGTACATTTGAAGTTGAATCTGCATAGAAATCACAACAAAGTCAGGAACTGTACCCCAGTAGGACAGCACTTTTCACAAAATAACCACTCCATCCAGAACTTGACAATTAAAATACTCAGAGTTCATTTTAAAATCACACAAGAAAGAAATATGTTTGAAATGAAAATGATAACACACTTTAATACAAAAAATATGGTACTAATGTAAATATGGAATTTTCTAGCATTATCTTAACTTCTTATAACCTTATATATTCCTGATATGATGTTTTTTTCTTCTTTCTCTCTGGTTTCCTTCTGGTCTGTTTCTGTCTCCTACAGTTTTATGGTACCTTACTCCGTATGACCCGCAAATATTTACGACCCTGTTTATTTTCACTTTCTTTTTTTTAAAGCCTGTAATATGTATGTTTCATATATGGGAATCTTATTTCAGTATAGCTCTAGAGGAAGCTCTCGAAAGCTTGTCATATATTTATGAATATGTTTGTCCAATAAAAAATGTATAACTATATATATTGCAATACTATAATTATTCATATTTAACATATTCCATAGTGCCATAGATAGGGGATAGATACAGAGGGTGTGTACACAATGTAACAATGAGAGGGTGTGGCAGACAATCACAAGAGATAAATTCCACATGGGGTCTAACAGTAGCTTCCTGAGAGCAATATGATAATCTCCAATACACATCCTGCCTTCTCTAGCACATATTAAACATGATTAACTTAATCTGGCAAACAATGCAACAAAGCAGAGGTGTTTATGAAAATAATCCAGTTGCTGGAGCCAAGCAGTGTGTGCTTTAATGAGCTCAATGGGCCAACACCCAGGCCAGGAAAAAGGGGTCCATGACATTACTACCCCCTTCCAGACAGCAGTTCTGGGGCTTTAATCCTTAATGGATGAGAGTCTTGATCTGTAGCCATAGCCCAAGCCCAAGTCACCATCCAAATAAAAGATGTTGGCCCAAGTGGCCACTGCATAAGTCCTGGTGCATGACCTCCTCCTGGAGGGAGCAGTAGGTTGACTCGGTTCATGGGTGGTTGCCCATCTTTCAGGAAAATGTCCACAGTCTCTAACCCCAATTTCTGTAGGGTCTTAGGAACATAATCCAGTTGCACAGTGCTTCCAGGCGGTGTCTGGGATAGTAGCCACTTCTCAGCCACCCTCCCCCATTCTCCATTGCAACATCTGGGATCCCAGTCCTCAGGGTCCAAGGTAGCAACACAGCCCAATCCCATCTCAATTTCCTTTGATAACCCACCCCAAATTGCAGTCAGGAATCTTGGGGACACATCACCACAGAAACTAGGATATCATCCAGGGGCATCCTACTACCCCCTTGGCTGCAGGCATAAGATGGCTCTGGTGTATCCCAACTAGGGAGCAGCTCAGGCAGGGGTAAAAAATACTTCCCCATCGGCACAATCTCCTTAGAGTCAGTTGTCAAGGCAGGGTTGGGGAAAAACAGAACAGGACTCAGCATTATAGTTTTTGGATGAAGACCCTTTCCTGGCTGAGGCTCACCTGAAGTAGCTGACTTTGCTGGGTTCGGTAGCTCCTTAGAGTGAGTATCCTCCTTCTAAGTGTTCAGTCTCCAGCTCCTCGCCTTTGTTTAGCCTCTGGAATCTTTCTGGTTGTTGGCCATCTCCCAGTGGCAGGTGCAGCTTAACACCGCTCCGTGATCTTGCATCTATCAGGGTCTGGACTGTTCTTCTGGCCTCCCTATCCCTGTGAGTTCCCTGCAGTCCCTCTGATCTCACCTGTCCTGTAGTGGTCTGATCTCCAGGTAACTTCTGGTTTCCTACCTCCACCTTATAGGCGTGCAGCCAACAGTCCATTACCTCTTGCAGTGTATCTTCTGCTAGCTCAGTTGGGGAAGCATGAGGTACTCAGTACTTGAGCCAGGTCCCACAAGGGCCCACCTCCTCAAGCAGTTCCTCATACTCCTTTTCCAAATCCATTTCTTTATGGACCAACTGTCTGAGTATCACTTCTTCTTTTGTACCTGGCTCAATTTGCACATCCTTTTGGCTCTGTTTAAATAGGATTTCTCACCTCTCTGCAGTTCCCAGGCCACTCTTTGGATCACCCTGAAGTACATCAGGAAGCCCTTCCATCAGCCCAAGCTTGTAGAAGGAGGCCCATTGAGATGCAGACGTTGGAAGCATTAGGTCCACATACTCATGTTCCAAGTCAAGCTCCAACCACACCAGGTTCTCAAGCCTTTTGGCTAGCTTCTCACCTGACTGGAGCCCAAGGGAAGCCATCCACTGATTTAGATAGCTGTCCACCTATCCTCTTCTGTGGCAATCCGTTGCCTTTGCCACTCCAGCATACTGGTGATCAGACTCCTTTTCTCCCTGACCTCCATGTGGTCCATGACCCCTCAATCCAGGGATGGCCTTCCTTGGACTTGGGACTGGATTTGAAAATCACTGAATAGTTTCTACATCCCCGCCGAAAGTACTGGACTTCTTAGATCACCATATCCCATCCTTGCTGCTGGTTCTTACATGAGATCCCAACACTCCCAACCAGTTGTGACAATCTGTGAGTAGGGGCTATCCAAGCACACAGCCACCTGCTATACATACAGGTTATCTACCCACAAGGACCGTTGGGTTCTTTGAAATCTCGGCACCAGCACCCTGATATCTGTCTTCTGTATAAGTCAGAGTCTCTCTATCAGGAGTCCCAGCAACCTTCCTGTGGTAGTGATCAGGACAGGTTACTTAGAGGGTGGAGATAGGTTCAGTATCGTAGCCACCAGGAACAAAATAAGAGGACATACAATTTCTATATGTCTCTGAGCGAACTGATTTATTTTTGAAATGACAGCAGTATTTATATGGGATAGACACAGAGGGAGTGTACACAATGTAACAATGAGAGGGTGTAGCTAGTGATGTCCCGAACAGTTCGCCGGAGAACTATTCGCATGGATTTTCGCATGTTCGTGTCCGCCGCGAACGGCGAACACATGCGCTTTTCGGTTCGCCCCCTATACTTTATCATTGAGGAAACTTTGAACATCATTTATTTTATTTTATAATTTTTTTGTGTAATCTATGCCTGCCTGCCAGCGTGTGTGTGTGACAGGCTAACACCTAACAGCTTATATTGTGCTTATTTTCACTACTCATACCTGGTGGTGTAACATACATTGAAAACAACCATTTTTTTCCTGTAATCTAATTTCAGTTGCCTGCCTGTGTCAGGCTCACAGTTTATATTGTGCTCAGTGACATAAAACAACACTTTTTTGACTGTAATAGATTGAATAGCAATTGCCTGCCTACAGGCGTGTGTATGAAGCCTATTGCATCTACTCTGCCAACTTTTGCCAGTGCACAGTGACACTCATATCTGGTGGCACCTTAGATTGCATGCGCAGTGCCCCAAATTTCAAGTGGGAGGACCGACCAAGCATCTTTTTCCATCTCCCGCTTCCAAAAATCCATGCCATATACACGTCCCCTGATAGTGGACGTAACAGGGATTAAACCGATAGGAATAGAACTACTTAACAGTACACAACTTATAATAACGCAGACAGAGGCAACGCGTATAATCTTCCATGCTGTGTAGTGGAAGCCCCCAGACTCTGACCTGTGTATAATCTTCCATGCTGGGCAGTGGAAGCCCCCAGACTCTGACCTGTGTATAATCTTCCATGCTGTGCAGTGGAAGCCCCCAGACTCTGACCTGTGTATAATCTTCCATGCTGTGCAGTGGAAGCCCCCAGACTCTGACCTGTGTATAATCTTTCATGCTGGGCAGTGGAAGCCCCCAGACTCTGACCTGTGTATAATCTTCCATGCTGGGCAGTGGAAGCCCCCAGACTCTGACCTGTGTATAATCTTCCATGCTGGGCAGTGGAAGCCCCCAGACTCTGGGAGTCTGAAAGAGGAGTCAGAGGAGGAAGGTGGCTTTGAGGAGGTGGAAGACCAAACACAGCAGGTGTCGAAGGGGGCTAGTTGTCACCTTTCGGGGACCCTTGGTGGTTGGGTGGAGGAAGAGACCTTCAATGACATCAGTGAGGACAAGGAACGGGACATGGCTAGCTTGGTATCCAACCTTGTGCAAATGGGGAGTTTGCGGTTGTGCAAAGGGACTATTTGCGGTTGTTTGCGGTGCATTAAACGGGGATATTGGTCTGTTACTGTGAAGCGGGTGTAACCCTTACACTACCTGATCGATACAACATCATACCTGATGTTTTAAAGCATGTTATTCCAAACAATTTAGGAATGTTAGGTGATTTATGCCCTTTATGGCTTAAAACCAGACTCTGCATCAACTATGTAATTTTCCGTGGGAGTTTTGCCATGGATCCCCCACCGGCATGCCACAGTCCAGGTGTTAGTCCCCTTGAAACAACTTTCCCATCACTATTGTGGCCAGAAAGAGTCCCTGTGTGTTTTGAAATTCGCCTGCCCATTGAAGTCTATGGCGGTTCGCCGGGTTTGCCCGTTCGCGAACATTTGATGGAAGTTCGGGTCCGCTGTTCGCGAACCGAAAATTTACAGTACAATATACAGTATATAATGATTTGGCACTGGGCCCTCCATTCACTAGCTCCATCACTGGGTATGGTGTGAATTTCCATCTTATTTAAACAAAGGCTCTAGATTTCTGCCTGCTCCCTCTTCCCCCACCCCTCCCTTCACTGATAAGTTCAAACACCTCACCTCGATCATATAGCTCTAGGGATGTAATGTAGCAAACACAAAATGGATTCCTGTAACAAACAGATTCTTCACAAATTCAGATTTTCCCTAAAAAAGTTTTTATGACCATGGCGTACTTAGCTGCTAATATTGTTGATTTGGTACATACTTGATAAATACGTGTTTTCATTTTCTTAAACTGCAGTGGTCCTTTAATAGCTGTCTAACTAGTGGCCCACTAGCTGCGCTTGGCACACAGTCTGCCAGGGAGTGCTTTCTGACAAACTTTTTTTTATAGAGCAGTAAATTTATAGCATTTTTTGTCATTTATGACCAAACTAGAAAAAATTTCAAACGATGCACTAACAATTGTCAAAATGTACTATAATTTTATATATTAATAAATTATTATGTATTAATAATATATTATTAATGCATCAGCATAAGAAGGGAGGGGAGAGATGGAGGCAGAGAAGAGAGCTACTTAGAGAAAATGGATGGAGAAAGGGAGAGAGTATAGGGAGAGGAGGGGGAAGAAAAAGAGAGAAATTGAAGCAGGATTGAAAATGTAAAGGTAGAGAGAGAAAGTTAAGATATAGAAGATGGAAGGTGATAGAGAGAAGGGAGAAGAGTGGGAAAGAGCAGGAAAGAGAAAATGGGGAGCGAAGGGAAGTGCAATGGAAGAGATAGAATAGGGTGTGCAGTCATGTATGGTAATGAAGAGAGGGGGCTGAAGAGAGAGGTGGGGAAAAGATGGAAAGAAAAAAGTAGTGAGATAAGAAGGAGAGATGGATGAGAGGGAAATGGATTGAGAGAAGGGGGAGACAGAGAGATGGAAGCAAGGGAAGAAAAAGTGTGAAAGGAGAGGATAGGCAAGAAAGATGAGTGAGTAATGAGGGGTAGTGGAGAGGGGATTGAGAATGGGCGAGAGAAAGTCAGGGTAAGAGAATGAAGGACAGAAAATTGGAAGAAAAGGGGGACAAGGGAGAGATAAATAAACAGGTTAAGGGGATGAAGAGAGAAGAGGGAAAGAAGATATTGTGAGAGAAATTGGGGATGAAAGGAATAGAGAGAATGGGAGGGAGAAGAGACAAAGGGGAGGGAGTGAATTGGTAAGAGAGAAGAAAGTTAGAGAGAAACAGAGACAATGAGGGGTTATGATAATAGAGAGAAGGAAATGGGGCAAGAGTGAGTTGAGGGGAAAGAATAGGAGGGGAGAGAAGGGGGAAAGAGAAAAAGGTGAAAGAGAAAAAAAGGGGGGGGGGGGAATGGGAAGGAAGGAGAGAGATGGAAGAGAAAAAGATGGGAGGAACAGGGGTGGACAGAGAGACCTGAGGGGGAGAGTAACTACAGGATAAAGTGAATGTGAAAAGTAGGGGAAAGAGAGGAAAGGGAAGAGATAAAAGAGAAGAAGAAGGACCACAGAGTTATGGGGGAAAGAAGTGGGAGGGGCTGGAAAAGCCTGTGGGGGCCAGAGAGGGTTATGGGGGCCATCTGGGGATAGTGAGGGCCAAAGTGGATGCCAGATGCCAGAGAGGGCCACAGGCAGACTGCCAAGGATCAGAGAGAGCTAAAGGATGTCAGAGGTGGCTGCCAGAGGCCAGAGAAGGACACATGAGGGCCAAGGATCCAGGGGCCAGAGAGGGCCACCAATAGAAAGAAATATGTTTAATGCTCTCTCTTATCGGATCTCTACATTTTTGTTTAAAATGAGCATGCTCTGTGGGATGCTTTTTAAAGTCATTCCTGACATCTGTCGGAGGAAGGAAAAAGACGGATTCCTAAACAAACTGATTTATTAAATTGCATCTAAAATATAAAACCTTTTCTGGATCACTACCTTGTTGTGGTGAAGGGTCTTGTGTACCTCAATGAAGCTGTGAGCTATACCATGTAGGGTCACCCAAGGTGGGCAGGCCACAGCAGAGAGGTCAGACAAATCATGGTCTACTGGAGAAGGAACTGGAAACCCACTTCTGTATCTTTGCAAAGAAAACCTTATGGATAAGCACACCCAGACACAAGATGTGCCTGGCGTGCTGTGGTTGATAGTGTCATGGAGAGTCGAACATGACTGAAAGACTGAACAATAAAATATAAACAAAGTGAATATGTGTTATGTGATCATGTGTTTATATATGTTACGAGAAGTTATTCACTCTGAGCAACAGGCTCTGTCTACCTTTCTCATGCAGATGTGGCAGTCATTGGGTGATGATGTCATGATTACACATGTTTCAGGATTTTGTTATCACTTCTTCGGGGATAAACATATTAAGTCATAAAGTATCTGCAATAAAAAAGTGTATTCACCTTTAAAATAATAATATAGGGCCATATTAAATTCCAAGCCAGTAACTCCAACATGAATTTCGTAACGGCTGCGTGCTTGAAATTTTGCTATTAAATTAGAATGGCTGCGAGCTACGAGCTGGAGGAGCAAAACCGTAAACCATCTGTCTGCCGTCAGATGTGAGGGCTAGAACGTAATCAATTAAGCAAGCCCATAGGTACGGGTTTAGATGGAGCCAATGGAAACAGAGATCATCAGCATTGCATCACAAGAAAATGGGGGATAGATGCCAAAATCTTACAGGGTTCAATTACGAGCTACGAGCGAACCCACATTCCAGTCACAATGCAATATTAATAAAGCCGCAAATATGATATTCTATCTATCAACACATTGATTGCCGGGATTGATATAACAAAAAAATTATATACATGAAATTAAGTATTTTTCTGAGCCAATTTGCGGGCTTGAGAATGCTGTGCTAATAATTCCTATTATCACTTTCACTTTTTTTTTTTTTCTCAATCAGGTTTTTATTAGGCAAGTATAACACGTTTAGAACAATACATCATTCTTAACAAGATGAATATACAGTTTACGTTAGAAGTCGAATAACATTCCATCACGTATCTTAGTTGCTGTTTGATGTTTTTGTGATGTATTCTTCCTCCCGCCCAATACGGGTTATTTTTTAAATTTATTGGGGATTTGGGTACATCATCCTTAGTCATTTATTGGTTCTAGTCAAGTATCTTGATTCCCCTTCCCTTTAGAGGGTCGGGGGTATCTTCTAGTTTTAGGTGGTGGTGGGGGGGGGGGGAGGGGGGGTAATAAGGTGGGGTTAGATTTTAAAAAACTGGGTATGGGAAAGAGATGGGGGGGGGGGAGGGGGAGATATGACTTGTACCTGAGATCCTATGTCTGATCCTTGCCATCGCCTCATCTGGTCTTGTCCCGCGAGACAGATTCGTTGTGCTTAAGACGCCATGGCCCTCCCCATATCCGGGGGAGCTTTAGTCTTGGTGTCAGTTGTCGTTAGTCCCCTTAAGCTAAGATGGGAGTGTAGCCAAGGGCTCCATATATCCAGGAATGTGGGCATTGTGTTGGCTAATAAATGTGATAGTCGTTCGTTAGTGGCTATATAATTAAGTTTGTTTGTGATGGCCGGCAGGCTGAGGGTGTTGCTTTTCCATTGTTTCGCTAGGTGACTTTTGGCTGCTAGCATCATGAATTGTAGTAGTGTGTTTTGGTGCCTGGATAGAAGGGGGCATCTGGTCCCTAGGAGTGCTATTTCTAGGTTTCTATCAATGTGGATATGTGTTATCGTGGATGCTAGGTCGAATACCTCCTCCCACATGACTCTTGCCATAGGGCATGTCCACCATATGTGGATAAAGGAGCCCGATTCCCGGCAGCCTCTAAAGCACCTCGGGCTTATTTTGTTGTTCCATTTATGTTGCCTTTCTGGAGTTATGTATGCTCTATGAAGGACCTTGAGTGAGGTTTCCAGCAAGCTGAAGTTTAGTGCGCCTTTAGATAAATTGGCCCATGAGGAGGACCATGCGCCCTCCTCTCTTTCATGCCCCAGGTCTTGTTCCCATGCTGATATATATGCCGTTTTTTTGGAATGTCCGTCGTGTAAAAGCTCTTGGTATAGGAGACTAATCATTCCCTTATAAAGAGGGAACGACTCGCAAATCTTAATCAGCCAATTTGTTTTGGGAGGTCCAAATTCGCGTTTAATTGAGTTTACATGGAATAGCAATTTTCTGAAGTTAAAGTGTTCTTCGTGTGGTATATTCAGAGAATTTATTATATTGTTTGGATGTTTGATTTCATTATCTTTGAACCATGACCCCAGACGCAGAAAACCCCTTGTTTGCCACCAAAAAAGTGATTCTTGGGTGAGCGTCGGGGCGAATCTTGGGTGGGGGGCCACTGTTGTCAGGGTGGAGGGTGTAGCTGAGAGTTGTCGTGTTTTAGCTGCCCATCGCCACGTGTCTAAGGTAAGTTTTATGAAGGGGTTGTCCATTTTCCTTAGGCTTTCTGGGTTATCAGGTAGCCAGAGGATGTTGGTCCATGAATAAGGTGTCATTGCCCTGTTTTCGATAAACACCCATAATGGTTGGTGTAGTGTTGAATGAGCTAAAGGTATGAATGCTAGATGGGCAGCCTTGAAATAAATACAAAGATTTGGGCATGCTAGACCCCCCATACGTCTGCCTTTGTGCATTTCTGATTTTGAGATTTTATGGCGTTTGTATTCCCAGATGAAGCTAAAGATCTGTTTTTGGCAAGTTTCCAATTTTTTTGCTGGGATTGGGATTGGGATGGTTCTAAAGAGGTATAAGAGTAGTGGAAGTAGGTTCATCTTGATCGCATTAATGCGACCCAGCCAAGAAAGACCACCTTTAGTCCATGTTGTGAGTTCCGTGTGTAATTCTCTGAATAAGGGAGGGTAATTGGCCTTGTACATTAAATCTATAGAATTGGTAATGTTAACCCCCAGGTATTTGATTGCCGATTTTGGCCATGTGAAGTTGAAATTTTGTTTTAAAATTTTTTGCGTGTGGGCCGAGAGTGAGCAGCCCAAAGCCTCAGTTTTGTCCGTGTTAATCCTAAGACCAGATATTTTGCCAAATTGTTCTAGGAGGGATAATAGGGCTGGGATGGAAGTTAGGGGTTAGTTAGGGAACAGAGTAGGTCGTCCGCAAATAAACAGCTTTTCATGTGGTGCATGCCTACCTCAACCCCCTTTATCTCCGCTTTGGATCTGATCGTTTGAGCTAAGGGTTCGATTGCTAGAGCGAAGAGCAAGGGAGAGAGGGGGCAACCTTGTCTAGTTCCCTTTTCTATTTTAATTATTGAGGGGTTGTCCCCCGCTAATTTGAGGCAGGCTCGGGGGCTGTTATAGTACATTTTCAAGAGGCTAATAAATTGTTCAGGGAATCCGAATCTCCTGAGAACTGCCCAAAGGTATTTCCACTCTACTGAGTCGAAGGCCTTTTCAAGGTCTAATGCTAGGAGACACATCGGAGTTCGGCTTTGTTGAGATAGATGTATTAAATTTAATATTCTCCTGACGTTATCCCCCGCTTGCCTATGTGGGACGAACCCAACCTGATCCTTATGGATCAGTCTGGGAAGGAATGAGTTGATTCTGTTGGACATAAGTTTAGCTAGGATTTTAATATCCCCGTTTAGGAGGGAGATAGGCCTATAATTCTGCACTTAAAGGGGGTCTTTCCCTTGCTTTCGGAAGAACACTATATTAGCCTGGTTTAATTCGGGAGGGATACTGTGTCCCTTTAGCATGTTGTTGAATAGGGTTGTCATATGAGGTTATAGTAGATCTGCGAATGTTTTGTAGTACAGGTTCGTGAACCCATCCAGCCCTGGGGCCTTACCTGATTTTAATGATTTAATCGTTGTTACGACCTCCTCTAGTGTGATTGGGGCTTTAACCTGGTCTTTTTCCAGGGGGGACATTACTGGGAGATCTATCGCTCCTAAAAATTGGTTTATATGGTTATCTGTGGGGGGATTGGGGGATGAGTAAAGTTTTTGAAAGAAAGTTGTGAATTCTTTTTGTATTTGTGTAGGGCTAGAGGTGATCTCTCCCGTGGGTTGCCTGATTTTAAAGACTTTTGATTGGTTGGCTTTTTGCTTTAATTTCCTAGCGAGCATGGCATTGGGTTTATTGGCTTTGTAATAGAATCGGTGGCCTGTCCATCTCATGGCTTTCTCTACTTGCTCTGAGAGGATAAGGTACAGCTCTGCCCTGATTTTGTCTATACTGGTGCGGTTTTCTGATGTTGGATATTTTTGGTTGACCCTTTCTAGGTCGGTTAGGTTTGCAAGTAACTCTCTTTCTCTAGCTTTTTGGGATTTCTTGTATTTTGCTGCGAGTTTGATGCATGTGCCCCTAATGAAAGCTTTGTGGGCCGCCCAAACCCAGCTTATGTCCACTTCTGCAGATAGATTTGTGGAAAAGTAGAGTTCTATGTCCGAGGCCACTTGGTCCCTTAGCATGGGCATTGACATGAGCATTTCGTTGAGTCGCCATGAGTATGGGGTTTTAAATGCGAAACCAAAGTCTATTGTGCATCTCACCATGGAGTGGTCTGACCAGGGGCACGGATGGATTCCCGAGCTCACTGCATCGTCTACCAAAGTGGAGTCTGTATAAAATGTATCTATTCTAGAGTATGTCTTGTGTACTGGAGAGTAGAATGAATATTCCCTTTCTCCTTTGTGGTGTTCCCTCCAAAGGTCTATCAGGTGGAGCTCGTCCAACAAAGCCAGGATATTGGATTGTTTTTTAGTGAGTTTGCTATTATGTCCCCCTCCCGATCTATCTAATGGAGACAAGACTGCATTAAAATCCCCTCCTATAATTATTTTCCCGAGGTCATGGGATTTGATATACTGCAACAGCCGTATAAATATTTTCTGTGGCATGAGAGTGGGGGCATATAGTGAGATTAAGGTAAATTTCTTCCCGAATAGGGAGCCTGTGAGGAGTACATAGTGGCCATCTTGGTCTATTTTTTTATGGTCTAGGACGAACGGGAGGTCTTTATGTAGTAGGATTGCTGCCCCTGCCCTTTTTGTGGAATGGCTTGCGGCAAAGAAGGTAGGGTAAAGTTTAGATAAATATTTAGGAATCTTGTTTCTGACAAAGTGCGTCTCTTGTAAGAAGAGTACTGAGGGGTTCTATTGTTTGTAAACATTAAAGGCCTTTCGCCTTTTGAATTACGAGTCGAACCTTCTTACGTTATGTGTGATAAATGTAATTTCAGTGTCCGTCATGATGTGGTATCGTATTTTGCGTCTAAAGTCAAGCCTCCCAGAGTAATATACTCACCACACGGATATGAGGAAGCCCGGGGTCCAGGACAGCACTCTTTGCCTGATCCCGTCTGAGGGACAAATCAGATTTTTGCAGGAACCAATGAGGTTTTGTTGCTTAGCAAGTAAATGGTGTATAGACTGGATCGACGGTCTGTCTCAGTTACTAGGGGGGAAGTAAATAGGTTGTAGATAGTTAGCGTAACATTTGGTGTATCATAATCTCCTATACCTTGGCAATATAAATAAAAGGAAAACAATAGGGTGTGAAAAGCATAAAGCCTTCTTTTCCAAATAATGGTAAAAATGTCTAGGGTCTTTGCCCCAGAGCCTAAATGCCTATACATGTGAAACAGTGCATATAAAACATGACCATAATTGGGGTTATCAGATAAACGTAAGGTCAAACATCTTTAACAGTTCTAACACCAGATAATAATAAACTTGGAAGTCTAACACCAGGGAATTTGGGGGACCCGGTTGGTACCCGGTCAGCTTAATTTTGCTAAGGGCGATCATCCCTTTAGGCTGCAGGTAAAGTCTTTCGGAATGTCCGCTTTCCAGAGAGCAACCTTCAAGGGGCCCTTCTAGGCTTAGAAGAAAGAAAACAAGACAGAAATAAAAAAAAATTATGGGTGAGCATTATCCAGACTCTGTCTGTCTTTGACTGCGTATAACTGCGTATAACAGCTGCAAACTAGTTTCAACTAGTTGCAAACAAATTCGTTGCAGTCACTCTGAGTTGGTTTTTCTTGTGAGGGGAGACTGGATCTCTTTTCCCCCTTCTTCTTTCCTTCTTTTACTCCTTCTTTTTCTTTCTCCTTCCTTATTATATCCTGGGGTGATGTGTGCCATAAGGGGGGTGTTATCTCAAGTCGCAGACCGCCTAGGTTGACGACGGGCCAGCAGTAGGCTCGAGGTCAGGCGTTTCTCTCCCTTGTTTCTGTGGTCTTTGACGTTTGGGTTGGGTTACTTCAGTCCATTCTCTTGTTGGCCTCTGGGTCCCAGATGCCCTTTGGGGGTTAAGGGGTTCCCCGTCATATAGGAGTTTTAGACGATGAAGGGTATCTCTTCCTTCTTCCATCGAGCGCACAATGTGTGTTTTTGCGCCTACTTGGAAGGTGAGGCTGAAGGGGAATCCCCATCTGTATTTTATTTGGTGTGACGTAAAGTTTGTAGGATCGGCTTCATCTGTCGTCGTTTATATAGGGTCAGTGGGGCCAAGTCTGCATATATCTGGATTTCCGCCCCATCCGGGCCTGAGATAGTCTGGGCCTTCCTGGCAGCCTAAGTATAGAGTCTCTGGTCTGTTGCCGGAGGAAGCGTATTACCACATCTTTTGGCAGGTTGGGGGTTGCAGGGCCTCCTAGGGCTCGTTGTGCCCTTTCTAAGTCCCAGGGTTCTTGGGTGGAGGTCGGAAGTATGGTAGCTACCACTGCTTTCGTGCAAGTTACTAGATCCGTAATAGCCGTAGGTATCCCCCTTAGGCATATATTATGTCGGCGGCTCCTGTTCTCAAGATCTTCCAGCTTTAGTTCAAGGTCTTTGAGTTGCGAAGTGTTGGTAGATATGTCAATCCTGTCTTCGGCTTGGCTTACAATGAGTTGATCTGCGCAGGTTTCAAGTTTGCTGGTACGTGTGCCCAGTTCCTGTATTTCCTGTTTGAGTTCTTTCATGGCCGCTGACAGTCGTGATTGAAGGAGCATGTCAAATTTAGCCATTGAGAAGTCTGACACATTTACATTTGGGTAGGCGACCTCAGAGTCTCTGTCTCCTTCTGAGCCTGAGGGTGAGGTAGGTGTGGGGCTGCACCCCCGTTGGGAATCTGCTGTTTGTTTTGTGAAATGATCTGTGATGCTTCTCGAGGGGCCACTTTTCTTTGGTTTCCCCATTTTTCTTTTCTTTTTCCTTTCCCCTCCTTTTCCTCCTTCCCCCTTGCTGAAAATGACGTTATACTGACAAAGATGCGTGCGTTATTGATTAGGCATTAGCTCTGGTAGGCAAATCGTGACGTTTTTGGTTTACATTGTTATGTGTAGGTCATCTGACTCCTCAGACTGGGATCCAGTGGTAGGAGATTGGGGGGGTGGGGGGGGGGTCCCTCTATTTTATACTGTTGGCAGATTTGGGATGATTGCTGTATTTGAGGTTGCTAATATAGTCTGCCTGGTTTTGAGGTTTTTATAAGTCAGTCTGTGCAGCAAGTCTAGATTGTTCTGTTTCCCAGAGTGTAATGGGAGGATAGGAGAAATAATACATATAGGAGGGTGCTTCCTTGGATTGTAGGTTTCTGTGCTGTTGCATAAGGTTTCAGGTAATGTGGGGTGAATGGTGCTGTGAAAGCTGAACCCCTAGGCCTTATGTGGCTTTAAATTGTCCAACCTGGATCAGATATTATTTGTGGGGTAGTAAGGATTGCAGGCTTCCCCTAGTTGGTATTGATTTATGAGGGGTGTTAAGAATGTTTCATCAGAGGCCAGGGAGGTAATATGGTTCCCTTAAGCCTGTTGCTGTTGCTTTTTCCCCCCCTTTTGTTGAAGGGTTAAGGTCCCTGTGGTGTATTTCTCTTTGTTTTGGGGTGTTGTTGTGGGAGTGTGGTATTTACAGGGCTTAGGTCTCTGTCTCTGTGTGTTTCTGAGCGGACACAAGATGGCCGCCCCCTCGTGGGGATCTAAGATGGCCGCCGTCCATCTGTGGCCTCTGCCCTGGCTGTCCCCACTGACCTGGTTTCGCTGCAGCGCCTTATCCAGTTTTTTACTCCGTTTCTTGGGCCCTGGATCCCCCGGGCCTTTGCCTCTCCGTGGAGCGGTGTCCTCTCCGGTTAGCAGCCCGCCGGATTGATTCTTCAGGCATGGGGGGTTCTCCTTGGGGATGTGGGTCTTCGTCCCCTCATCTCGACAGGCCTGTCGAGGCTCATGGCCCTCCCTGGGTCCGCCGGGATACCCTCTGTGCCCGGACCGGGCCCCACAGCCCGATGTCAGGTGAGCCTGTCCGCCCCTGCGGCAGAGAGCTCTGTGTGTGCTTCGTGATTTTAATGTTGTTTTCGGGTAATTTTGGGATCGATTTGTTCCTTTAGGTCTTCTGAGTATAGTGGTGTGGTTCGTTTTAACACGTAGCCTGATTTTAATGTTGCTGTTAATTAGCTGTGTTTTCTATGACTTGGAATCTAATTTAATAAACTGTATTTTGCTATACCATGGATATCCCAATGAGACAAATGGCTTCTCCTGCTTCTAACATAGCTACATGCTTGGATGTCACAGGCTGTTTTTTTAAATAATTGTATCTGTACATTTAGGATTAATGTCCGTAATAACATCATATAATTGTATATACAGTATTAAATGAGTATTAAATGAGAAACAATGTGAATATATAATAATACATTTTAACTAAAAGCATCCTATTGGAATCCCCTGTATCGTACAACAAAAGGGATTGCCATTAATGACGGGAAAGGTTCTACTGATGAATGTCGCCATTCATTTTTAAACAATTAATTGTGTAAAAGCAGCAATCACTCCCACATGCAACTCAGGTTCTCTCATAGTCAGAGCCTGCATGCTGTGCTCAAATGCTTCATTTATTTATTTATTTATTTCATATTTTCTTTACCTTTGTTTCCTTTACTTGGCTGTAATTAAGGGTTACCATAGCAACCTATGTTTACTTAAATTGTGTTAGGGGCAGCAGCCATTTTGTGTTTGCAATGTAAATTATATGCAGCAGCATACATATGGCACACAGAATAGTAAAAATGAGAGCTACAAGTTCATTATTTTCTCAACTCCCATCTGTTATTGCTCTTTATATCAGAGCTAAAATGCTCAGTACCAGATATAGCTGCGTGCAACTGCTTTTATTGCAAAAAAATGGCTGCTAAACTTTAAAATTCTGAAGATTTTTTATGATTATTATTTTGCTCAATGTTATGGAAAATCTGGTTTGCTTGTGTATACATACAGATCTGAAACTTTTTGTGGGTTGCATTCTTTCACAGCATTATATATATATATACAGTAAATATAAATGGTATATATACACTATATATTTATACAATTTACAGTATATACGATATATACATACATATATATATTTTGAATAACATTGGCTTATATATTGCGCACCGCCTACTTTTATATTATTAATATTAATATTATTACATATTAAAATTGTCAAACTGCGAGTTGTCGTCATGCTTTGCGACCCTCGCAAAGCGAGGGTCGCATCTGACGACAACTCGCAGTTTGACAACTCCCCCTGCCATGGCTCCCCCTGCCCCACTGATGGGCGCTCATCGCGCCACATCAGCCCCATGCTAGCAGCCCTCCCTGCTCCATACTCCCTGTTCTGGTGCCGGGGGTGCGCATGGGCAGGGACGCACGCACGGGAAGCCAGGGGGAAAGAGACACAGGGGAGGGAGACAGGGGGTGAAGAGACACAGGGTAGGGAGACAGGGGGAGAGAGAAACAGGGGAGGGAGAGGGGGGAAAGAGACACAGGGGAGGGAGATGGGGCAAATGAGAAACAAGGGAGGGAGATCAGGGAAAGAGACACAGAGGAGGGGGGAACGAGAAACAAGGGAGGGAGAGCAGGGAAAGAGACACAGAGGAGGGGGGAGATGAGGGCGGGAGAGGCTCGCAATGAACGCCTCCCGTCAAGATGGAGAGGCGAGGCCCGTGATGATTGCCAAAGGCGCTCATTGCGCAGCCAGTAAAGTAGAGGGGGAGAGGCTCGCAATGTGTGACAAACACCATTGCCAGCCTACACATTTTATTGCCGACAGGCAAGTCGGTAGTTAATATAATAATATTATTAATATTCATCAGTGATCAGACTTAAATATAAATCAGGAATGGACCACGTCCTATATATATATATATATGGACGCCAGGTTACAAACGGTCCGACTTACAAATGATCCCTACTTAAGAATGGGCTCCCAAGGCTTTTTGTGAGTGTTTTTTATGTTCTGTGTGGTTAAATTAAGAGGAATAGCACAATAGTTTCTGGAACTTAATATTACCAGTTCTATATACAGTCACTTCTGCAGGAGGCTCTGCAAACACTTCTGGGCCTCACCCCATCTACTCAGCAGAATCTCACTCTCCAACTGCCATTTTTTTATATTAAAATGTTAATCAGTATATTATTAGAATATATATTTTTCAATGGTATTCAATAGCATTGGCTTCATAAAGATGTTTATTCTGTTTGACCAAAATACCCCCGATCCCTGAGTTTTGGTCAATAAGAAATCAATCTTTACACGTGTCTATAGATTCATTTTATAGATTTCAAGGCAAACCATCAACCCTGTACAATGTTTTTCAAAAGTAGAGGGTTGCAACCATTTTTACATTTTGACCTTTTTTTTTAGTATCCATTTTTTTTATAATTAGAAGTCTGTCATTATTCTTCATTTGCGGCTTTTAGAAATTATTTTTTTTCTCGGCTCATGTGCTTAGAAGCAGTGACAATCCCGAAGATGGAATCCTTTTATCATGCAGTTAATTATATAATTTCACCATCATTACATGCAGTCATATATTCCGGGAATCATTAGGTGTTTTGCGATAGACTTCTTCCTGACATTTGGATTCAGGTATCATCTGCAGGTGGCAATAAGAAACAATATGGTACGCTTTATCAGTTCAGCTGCAGAAACAAAAGCCAAAGTAATTACTGTCATTCTGAGCAGCTAGAGACTTCTCAGACTGCTATGGGGATCCTGACAGCTCTGCCTACCTTTCTGTGGTTGATATCTGCCGCGTTGAACAAAGTAGTATATTCACAGGAATCTTAGTAGAATACATAAATAAAAATGTTTGACACATATTTACACCCCCGATTGGCTTCCCACCCACATATGCTATGCTATATTTTTTTAGTAACATTTTCAAAAAATTATGTCATTCAATATTTTATATTTATGTTAATATTATTATAATTAATAATACCATTAATAATGATATAATTGATCAACAAATAAAAATAAAAATCTGCCTATTTTTAAATCTTCCCAAAAACAGTAACACAAAAATGGGAATGGGAAAAAATAAAAGGATAAAATGACATTTGTGTTTCGTAGTGTTTTGATGCCTTGCTGAGCTAATTAAATTGTGTATATTTATTAGAAAAAAATCATCCTTAAAATGATATAGCCAAATTCCAAATTGAATATTAAATCCTATGCAATCGAAAGTGAATACTGATAAGAGAGAGAGATGGGAAGGACATGGCTGGATCCAATTTTTGGTGTGACTTACCAGTAAAGCTGGATTCATTTGGAGTGTGATACTTCCTTCCATTTTCAGCTAAAAGAAATGGACACCATCTTGTTTCCAAACCTAAGCATAATTTATTGGTAAACACAAACAGAATTTACAGGGGCAAAACAAAGAAGGATAACACATAAAGATTAACTTCAGGCAAACAGTTTGAACTTATCTCCCGCTGGACAGTATGCAATGGCTAACGTGGTAAGAGTAGCGATAGTGGGTTTGATACTGCCTGGAGGTGGGCCAGGGAAACGTGACAGTCCTGGTCATGCATGCCTCTGGAGAACTGGGACAAGCGCCGGGGATGTGTGGCAAATTAAGATAATGTTAATATATGTGCCAGGTCTTATTAGTAGAGACATCAAACAATTGGGCAGCAGGTTGCCTATCTGTGCCAAGACTTTATTGTGAAAGACAAGGACCCATTTCCTGGTATTCGTGGCTACCCACACCCTTGACGAATAGCTGAAAGTACTCACTCTACATTTCCCACCACCTATTTTACCAACAGAGTCAGTTTACTCTAGCCATAAAGACTTGAAGGAAACCCTGCTTTTAGATGTTGTGGAAACTGGGTTAATTGTTGTGATTAACTGTGAAGTACATTGGGGTCAATGGCTTGTTTTGAAGTGTTGTCAGAAGGTCATATTGTCATTAACCACATAATTAATTGAAGCTTCAATAACCTAGCTCCCCTCTCCCAGGGAGATACATCTCACAGTGGCTCAGCTTTAATGGCAGTTCCTCCAGGTTCTGCAGAGCAGCTGCTAGATAGGCAGGGCTTGCTTAGCGATGGAGCGAGTGTCCTATACTGTCTAGTCCTTAAGGAGATAGTACAGCAATGCCTCAAAAACATAACTATATTAACCCGACTTGGTTCACTTCAAAATAGAACATCAGGGAAGGAGGTAAATGTCCAACCGAGCTTGTGACATATATATATATATATATATATATATATATATATGTATATATATATATATATATATATATATATATATATATATATATATATACTCTTATACCTTTGAGTGCTGTGTATAAGTGGTATGTAGAAACTTTCAGCTACTATTATTCAATATTATTCAAGAGACTATACCAACCACACTTCTAAATTATCTAAATTTAATTTCTGTGGAAACAGTATTTTTATTTGAATATTAAAACAAGCTAAACTATAACTTTACTTAACTATTAACTTTCATTTAAATTATGTTAAATTATTAAAATGATTACATTAATGAAAGTAATATTTGCAATATAACAAGAACAAACAGTTTTTTGAGGTACTAGTTAGGATTTGGAAGTGAACAGAGAGGAATCTGTCACTGTGCAAACAGTTCCTTTTTATAAGGGACAATCTGCTATTTGATAAAATGTGTGCCAAAAATGTCAGGATTTTCAGCTGTTTGATCCAAATAGGACACAGTGTGAGTTTTTCATCTTTGTATTCATGTGATGATATAGTCATTGAGATCTTTAAAAATCTTATTTTATCCAATCCTTTTCATGCTGTTGTACACAGTTTTGTAAACTCTCATTATAAAACTGTCCATTGTCAGTTGCCAGATAAATATAGGGGTGTAGTACAGGATGATCCACTCATGCAGATTTTTTAGTAGGAAATTCCAAAACATTTTGAACAAGCAAAAGTCATGTGCAGAGCGGCTTGTACATTAAAACTGGACTCAATTACATGGCTCCTATAGGAAATCTTATGAGTCAAAAGCTCACATAAGCCCTATTGTAGCTTTTACATGCTGCTTGTATAAAAAGTCTTACGAGTGATCTGCTTTATTGGAAGTTACATGTAAGTTTTTGGCTCACTATGAGCACCCGCAGAGCCTTCCGAGAACATTACATGAGTCAGTTCATCACGCTTTGAATTAACAAGTGTTCATAAAAACCTAGGGCCCTATTAAATTCTCCCTCGTAGTTCTCTCGGTGCTCGCAAAAGGCAGTTTTCCTGCTGTTTGCGAGAACCGAATCTCTCGCAGCCTGCCTTACGATATGACTGCGAGAAAATGGCCGAGAATAGGCTCCGAGAGAGCTACGTAGCCTTAAATCTATGCACGAGTCTCGCATATCGTAAGAATCCCTACGTGGACAAAAAGTCCACGCAAGGGATCCGAAAGCCTCTACGTGCTGCCTCGGAACAGCCCGAGACAGCAGTGTGAGGCTCCCCCCTGCACCCTATACACATCCCCATGCTGCAGGGGTCTCTATCAGGACCCCTGCAGCACCCCCACATTAACCCCTTGCAGCGGGGGTCCCCGATCTGCATAGATCAGGCCCCCCGCTGCATTTAAATCTTTTAAATTACCCGCCGCGGCTCCTTAAAGGGACCGCGGCACACTATTACCCAATCCCGGCCGCAGCACTTAAAATTAACCCCCCTCTATGCTGGGGGCCCCCATCGGGACCCCCGAAGTGTCCCCACATAAACCCATTGCAGGGGGGGCCCCCGATCTGCATAGATCAGGCCCCCCGCTGCATTTAAAACTTTTAAATTCCCCGCCGCGGCTCCTTAAAGGGACCGCGGCACACTATTACCCAATCCCGGCCGCGGCACTTAAAATTAACCCCCCTCTATGCTGGGGGTCCCCATCGGGACCCCCGAAGTGTCCCCACATAAACCCCCTGCAGTGGGGGGCCCCGATCGGCACCGATCATGACCCTGCTGCAATTCAATTTTAAATTTCCCGCCTCGCGGGTCCTCAAAGGACCGTAAAGGTCCTGAAAGGACTCGCACTAAAAATATTAACCCCAGGCAACTATAATTACCCCATTAACTCATGGTGGTCAATCCAGACCACCATAAGGCCTAAATTAACCCATTAACTCATGGTGGTCAATCTAGACCACCATAAGGCCTAAATTAACCCATTAACTCATGGTGGTCAATCCAGACCACCATAAGGCCTAAATTAAGCCATTAACTCATGATGGTCAATCCAGACCACCATAAGGCCTAAATTAACCCATTAACTCATGATGGTCAATCCAGACCACCATAAGGCTTAAATTAACCCATTAACTCATGATGGTCAATCCAGACCACCATAAGGCCTAAATTAACCCATTAACTCATGGTGGTCAATCCAGACCACCATAAGGCTCTATTTAACCCCATCAGTCCCATAAGGGTATATTATTACCATTATGGGCCTGTTACAACCCAACATTAACCACATAAGTGCCATGATGGTCCTCAAGGACCATCATGACACTAACTACAAACACTACACTATAACCCCCAATAAACCATTTAATCTAAACTAATCCCCCTCTACACTAATCTATTAACACTTACACTACCTACCTACACTACCTACCCCCTAATAAACCTCCCCAACACTCTAATTACAAAAAACAAAAAACCTACAGCACAGAAAACAAAAAACCTACAGTACAAAAAACAAAAAAACCTACAGTACAGAAAAAAAAACAATTACAACCCCACCCCCCACTACAGAAAACAAAAAAATACATTACAACCCCACCCCCCACTACAGAAAATAAAAAAATTACACACCTGAAAAGGAAAGACAGATAAACACAATACAATACATACATATAATACATTACATACATTACATACAATACATGACATTACATATAATATATTACATATAATACATTACATACAATACATGACATTACATATAATATATTACATATAATATATTACATATAATACATTACATACAATACATGACATTACATATAATATATTAAATATAATATATTACATATAATACATTACATATAATATATTACATATAATACATTACATACATTACATACAATACATGACATTACATACATTACATATAATATATTACATATAATATATTACATATAATATATTACATATAGTCCTAATCAAATACCCCCTATCTATCTAACATACAATCTATTTAATTTAAAATAAATCCTAACTATATCAAATACATCCCCCTATCTATCTAATATACAAAAAATCCTAACTACATACACAGACCCTTATTCTAAACTAAAATAAAATAATTACAGTCCTAACTACATACACAGACCCTAATTCTAAGCTAAAATCAATAAATTAAGATCACTTACCTTTAAGATGTTGCTTCAGATCACTAACCTATGGGTCAAACAAAAAATAAAAATTAGTACAAAACATTAACATCAAATAAATAAACATTCTATACATTCTAAATATTCAACTCACCTTTACAGCATGTCCAGTCACTGTTTAGCTCTTCCGGCGCGGCCCTGTTAAAAAAAAAAAAACACAATACATGAATACATGAATACAATATATAAACAATAAATAAAATACACAAATAAACATCTAAATATACATTTAACTTACCTCCCCGCGATGTCCCCGGCCTTCTCTCCTTCAGCCCCGGCTGGGCCGCAGAACCATCCGCGCTCTAAAAAAAAAAAATTAAAAAAAACTAACGGAGGTCTGCACTGGCAGACCTCCCTGACGCTAATGAACCTCCCGGAGTCGTTTCCGGGAGGAAATTGGCATTGGCGGCTTGTGATTGGCTGAAAAAGCTGTCTATCAATTTCAGCCAATCAAAAGTCGTCAATGTGTGAGCCAATCAGGATGGGATACACCCCAATATCCCACCCTGATTGGCTAAAACACTTGTCTATCTTTCTGGGAACCAATCACAACGCTCAGATGCCTTCAGCCAATCACTATGGGATACACCCCCACGGAGTGATTGGTAGAAGACATCTGCGCATCCTGATTGGCTCCTACATTGACGACTTTTGATTGGCTGACAGCTTTTTCAGCCAATCACAAGCCGCCAATGCCAATTTCCTCCCGGAAACGACTCCGGGAGGTTCATTAGCGTCGGGGAGGTCTGCCAGTGCAGACCTCCGTTAGTTTTTTGTCTTTTTTTTTTTTAGAGCGCGGATGGTTCCGCGGCCCAGCCGGGGCTGAAGGAGAGAAGGCCGGGGACATCGCGGGGAGGTAAGTTAAATGTATAGATGTTTATTTGTGTATTTTATTTATTGTTTATATATTGTATTCATGTATTCATGTATTGTGTTTTTTTTTTTAACAGGGCCGCGCCGGAAGAGCTAAACAGTGACTGGACATGCTGTAAAGGTGAGTTGAATATTTAGAATGTATAGAATGTTTATTTATTTGATGTTAATGTTTTGTACTAATTTTTATTTTTTGTTTGACCCATAGGTTAGTGATCTGAAGCAACATCTTAAAGGTAAGTGGTCTTAATTTATTGATTTCAGCTTAGAATTAGGGTCTGTGTATGTAGTTAGGACTGTAATTATTTTATTTTAGTTTAGAATAAGGGTCTGTGTATGTAGTTAGGATTTTTTGTATATTAGATAGATAGGGGGATGTATTTGATATAGTTAGGATTTATTTTAAATTAAATAGATTGTATGTTAGATAGATAGGGGGTATTTGATTAGGACTATATGTAATATATTATATGTAATATATTATATGTAATATATTATATTTAATATATTATATGTAATGTCATGTATTGTATGTAATGTATTATATATAATATATTATATGTAATATATTATATGTAATATATTATATGTAATGTATGTAATGTCATGTATTGTATGTAATGTATGTAATGTATTATATGTAAGTATTGTATTGTGTTTATCTGTCTTTCCTTTTCAGGTGTGTAATTTTTTTATTTTCTGTAGTGGGGGGTGGGGTTGTAATGTATTTTTTTGTTTTCTGTAGTGGGGGGTGGGGTTGTAATATTTTTTTTTTCTGTACTGTAGGTTTTTTTGTTTTTTGTACTGTAGGTTTTTTGTTTTCTGTGCTGTAGGTTTTTTGTTTTTTGTAATTAGAGTGTTGGGGAGGTTTATTAGGGGGTAGGTAGTGTAGGTAGGTAGTGTAAGTGTTAATAGATTAGTGTAGAGGGGGGTTAGTTTAGATTAAATGGTTTATTGGGGGTTATAGTGTAGTGTTTGTAGTTAGTGTCATGATGGTCCTTGAGGACCATCATGGCACTTATGTGGTTAATGTTGGGTTGTAACAGGCCCATAATGGTAATAATATACCCTTATGGGACTGATGGGGTTAAATAGAGCCTTATGGTGGTCTGTATTAACCATCATGAGTTAATGGGTTAATTTAGGCCTTATGGTGGTCTGGATTGACCATCATGAGTTAATGGGTTAATTTAGGCCTTATGGTGGTCTGGATTGACCATCATGAGTTAATGGGTTAATTTAGGCCTTATGGTGGTCTGGATTGACCACCATGAGTTAATGGGTTAATTTAGGCCTTATGGTGGTCTGGATTGACCATCATGAGTTAATGGGTTAATTTAGGCCTTATGGTGGTCTGGATTGACCATCATGAGTTAATGGGTTAATTTAGGCCTTATGGTGGTCTGGATTGACCACCATGAGTTAATGGGTTAATTTAGGCCTTATGGTGGTCTGGATGACCATCATGAGTTAATGGGTTAATTTAGGCCTTATGGTGGTCTGGATTGACCATCATGAGTTAATGGGTTAATTTAGGCCTTATGGTGGTCTGGATTGACCACCATGAGTTAATGGGGTAATTATAGTTGCCTGGGGTTAATATTTTTAGTTTTTTGTCCTTTCAGGACCTTTACGGTCCTTTGAGGACCCGCGAGGCGGGAAATTTTAAATTGAATTGCAGCAGGGTCACGATCGGTGCCGATCGGGGCCCCCCGCTGCAGGGGGTTTATGTCGGGACACTTCGGGGGTCCCGATGGGGACCCCCAGCATAGAGGGGGGTTAATTTTAAGTGCCGCAGCCGGGATTGGGTAATAGTGTGCCGCGGCCCCTTTAAGGAGCCGCGGCGGGGAATTTAAAAGCTTTAAATGCAGCGGGAGGCCTGATCGGTGCCGATCGAGGACCCCCGCTGCAAGGGGTTAATGTGTGGGGGCTGCGGGGGTTCCTATGGACCCCTGCAGCAAGGTGTTCATGTGAGGACACTTCGGGGGTCCCGACGGGGACCCCCGCATTGAGGGGGGGTTAATTTTAGGTGCCGGGGGGGGTATTCGGAGTACCCCCACGGCAGGGCTTATGTGGGGGACTGCCGCGGCGGTCCCTTTTAGGACCACCGCAGCAATTGATGAGGAGTGGGAGCCTGCGATATCATCTCGCAGGCTGTCACTCCTCATGTACATTTACGCAGTGTAGATACGTACGGCCCTGCTGCGTAGCTCATACGTTGCTCGCAGCAGGGCTAATTTAATAGCATTGTAAGTTAGAGAAACTTTGCAGTACGTAGGGCTTAAGTAGAAGCCTCTTATTTACGAGGCTGGAATTTAATAGGGACCCTAGTATGGGAAAAAGCAGCTTAAATCAGTATTTGATAGGATCCTAATAATCTAAAAATTAGACATGCACATCCCAAACCACAAACGAGACCTTTCTAATGGTTAACCCAGCCAACCCTCTACAACAAGAAATAAAAACAAATGTGATTTGTCTGTGTAATGAATGTCTTGTGTAATGAATATAAAGATCATCAATTTGTTGTCAGTCAGTATGTGATCTTAAAAAATGATGCTTAACACATTTGTGGTAAAGTCAGTATATTGAATGCAACAGGACCGCAGGAATATTCTGCTTATGTATTCATGTTCACTCGGTTTGAGCCCAGGTGCATGATTACAATGAAATTTATAGAGTTACTCACCTGGGCTTAATGAAAGAGAAGCCGAACACACAAAAGAGAAATGTACGGCAATCATGAGCTCACAAGACCGACCTTGACACCACTGAAAAATTATCTGTTTACAAAAAGCATGCAGAAATGTAATCAGTAGGGTGAAAATGTATTCCAGGGGGCCACAATGCAGACGAAAATCTAAAAAATACAAAATCTGAAACTGTAGAAAAATTCATAGCACTTACATATCGGTCATACCTGATCAGTACACTGGAATAACTATACATTTAGAGAAGGAATTATCTAACAATTGAATACCCCAAATAGAGCTATCAGTAATAGTGCATAGCATCTACATATTGTCTTCATCTGGTCAGTATACCAATCATATAGAGGAAGGGAATGTAATTCACCTAAACATAACAAGTGCTTTCTGTGGGGAAAAAAGAGGGGGCAGAGAAAATAAAAATGGCTAGATTTGTGCTGTGGTGACAGCCCTTATGGGGTAGAAGACTGTAATAAAAACGGTGGCATC
Organism: Discoglossus pictus; assembly: GCA_027410445.1. NCBI lineage: Eukaryota > Metazoa > Chordata > Amphibia > Anura > Alytidae > Discoglossus > Discoglossus pictus. The sequence continues at coordinate 384,640,470 of CM050167.1, forward strand.
TGCTTCACTTTCTTCCCTAAATCAGCCTAATCCAGTCTTCCCCAAAGAATTATAAATATATATATATATTACTATATTACTAGTAACAGTATGAAATCACACATTATTGAGGTTGTTCGTAATGTGTGGTAACGTGTCTTGTATGCTTTTTGCGTTGCGAGGTAAACTTTGCGAGGGTCGTAGTTGGTGTGTTGTGTTGTTTGCGTTGCGATGTAAAATTTGCGAGGGTCGCAGTTGCTGGCAAGGAGCGCCTTCGGAGCTCCATGCCAGCAACGGAGGGCCGCGGCTCGCTGCACGAGCCCGCAAGCATTAGCAACAACTCGTACGCTCACAACTATATATGTGATATGAGATAGAAAAATAAGTTAATTAGTTATATAGCTGAGCTTCTATATTAGAAAGCAGGGACATTTTTGTAATACACTTTTATACAATTAAATAAAAGATAAGAAATTATAAAAAGCAATTGTGTTGTGTATCAAATACAATATTGTTAAGACAAGCAGCCTGACCTAATTTTTTAAATCCCTTTTAAATCTTTTTCTATGATTTTATATTGTGTCTTTAGATCCTTGGTGCTTTTTTCAGTTTCTCCTCTAAGGTAGTAGGCTTTGCAAATGAGGAAAGTTTCTTAAATAGTAGGTAATCTCCTTACATTTATGTCAGGTTATTCAGGCCCTCAGATCCTGTCACTGCTCTCCTTGTGCAGGGTTATGTGTACAGTCAGCTTTATGCATGCAGTCATCAGGGAGAGAAAGGTATGGTCAATAAAGTTTTAATACATAGTAAAAAAGTAATTTAAAAAGCTTACATTAGGTTTAGTAATGTCCACAAATGGAAGATAACTTCCTTCAGTCCTCCGTGTCTGTATCTCCCATGTCAGCAGTAGCAGCGCTCTACGTGCTGTGGTTCTGTTTCCTGCTTCGGTTTCACAGGTGGAACTGTTTAATCTGTAATATATATATACAGTGGGGGAAAAAGTATTTGATCCCCTGCTGATTCTGAAGGTTTGTCCACTGACAAAGAAATGACCAGTCTATAATTTTAACGGTAGGTGTATTTTAACAATGAGAGACAGAATAACAACAAAAAACAAGAAAAAAGCATGTAAAAAAAGTTATAAACTGATTTGCAGGTCAGTGAGGGAAATAAGTATTTGATCCCCTACCAATCAGCAAGGTTTCTGGCTCCCGGGTGCTTTTTATACAGGTAACGAGCTGAGATTAGGAGCACTCTCTTAAACGGAGTGCTCCTAATCGCAGCTTGTTACCTGTATAAAAGACACCTGTCCACAAAAGCAATCAATCAATCAGATTCTGAAATCTAAACCATGGCCAAGACCAAAGAGCTGTCCAAGGATGTCAGGGACAAGATTGTAGACCTACACAAAGGCTGGAATGGGCTACAAGACCATTGCCAAGCAGCTTGGTGAGAAGGTGACAACAGTTGGTGCGATTATTCCCAAATGGAAGAAACACAAAATAACTGCCAGTCTCCCTCTGTCTGATGCTTCATGCAAGATCTCACCTCGTGGAGTTTCAATGATCATGAGAATGGTGAGGAATCAGCCCAGAACTACACAGGAGGATCTTGTTAATGATCTCAAGGCAGCTGGGACAATAGTCACAGGGAAAACAATTGGTAACACATTACGCCGTGAAAGACTGATATCCTGCAGCACCCACAAGGTCCCCCTGCTCAAGAAAGCACATGTACAGGCCCGTCTGAAGCTTGCCAATGAACATCTGAATGATTCAGAGGAGAACTGGGTGAAAGTGTTGTGGTCAGATGAAACCAAAATCAAGCTTTTTGGCATCAACTCAACTCGCTGTGTTTGGAGAAGGAGGAATGCTGCCTATAACGCCAAAAACACCATCCCTTCTGTCAAACATGGAGGTAGAAACATTATGCTTTGGGGTGTTTTTCTGCTAAGGGGCACCGCATCAAAGGAACGATGGACGGGGCCATGTACTGTCAAATCTTGGGTGAGAACCTCTTTACCTCAGCCAGGGCATTAAAAATGGGTCGTGGATAGGTATCCCAGCATGACAATGACCAAAACACACAGCCAAAGCAACAAAGGGGTGGCTCAAGAAAAAGCACATTAAGGTCCTGGAGTAACTTAGCTGGTCTCCAGACCTTAATCAGATAGAAAATCTGGGAAGGGAGCTGAAGGTTCGAGTTGCCAAATATCAGCCTTGAAACCTTAATGACTTGTATATGATCTACAAAGAGGAGTAGGACAATTTAAAAAAATCCAAGAGAGAAATGCATTTGAAATAAAGATGATCACATTATTCAATACTAAAAATACAGAACTTAGAATGGACTTGGGTTTTCTAACACATTATCAGAATTTCCTGTGAATTTTTCTTGCCATACAATAACAGGCTTAGCACTCTCAGTGAGATGTTTGTCCAACAGGAAATATATCACTGTGGACTATAGTGCTCTGTTTTGTCATGTATATATTGATGTATAAGTGTATATAGTATGTGAATATACAGTGCCTTTCAAAAGTCCCCCCCCCCACCAACCCCCCTTGGCATTTTTCGTGTTTTGTTGCCTCACAGCCTGGAATTATCATGGATTGTTTGATGATTTGCATCATTTAATTTACAGAAAACGCCCACAACTTTGAAGATGTTTTTTTTCTTATTGTGAAGAAAACAACAAATAGGACAAACTAACAGAAAAAGTCAATGTGCATAACTATTCACCCCCATAAAGTCAATACTTTGTAGAGCCACCTTCTGTGGCAATCACAGCTCCAAGTCACTTTGGATGCGTCTCTATGAGCTTGCCACATCTTACCCGTGGGATTTTTGCCCATTCCTCCTTGCAAAACTGCTCCAGCTCCTTCAAGTTGGGTGGTTTGCGCTTGTGAACAGCAATCTTTAAGTCTGACCACAGATTTTCTATTGGAATGAGGTCTGGGCTTTGACTAGGCCATTCAAACACATTTACATGTTTCCCCTTAAACCACTCAAGTGTTGATTTAGCAGTGTGTTTGGGGTCATTGTCCTGCTGGAATGTGAACCTCCGCCTTAGCCTCAAATCACGCACAGAGTGGTACAGGTTTTGCTCAAGAATATCCCTGTATTTAGCACCATCCTTCTTTCCCTCAACTCTGACCAGTTTCCCAGTCCCGGCTGCTGAAAAACATCCCCACAGCATGATGCTGCCACCACCATGTTTCACTGTGGGGATGGTGTTCTTTGGGTGATGTGATGTGTTGGGTTTGCACCAGACATAACATTTTCTTTGATGGCCGAAAAGTTAAATTTGTGTCTCATCAGACCAGAGCACCTTCCACCCTACATTTTTGGGGTCTCCCACATTCCTTTTCGCAAACTCAAAATGTGCTATTTTGTTTTTTGCTGAATGTAATGGCTTTCTTCTTACCACTCTGCAATAAAGACCAACTCTATGGAACATAAGGCTTATTGTTGTCCTATGTACAGATACTCCAGTCTCTGCTGTGGAACTCTGCAGCTCCTCCAGGATTACCTTAGTTCTCTGTGCTGCCTCTCTGATTAATGCCCTCCTTGCCCGGTCCATGAGTTTTAGTGGGCGGCTGTCTCTTGGCAGGTTTGCTGTTGTGCCATGTTCTTTCCATTTGGATGTGATAGATTTGATGGTGCTCCTGGGGATCATCAAAGATTTGGATATTTTTTATAACCTAACCCTGACTTGAACTTCTCAACAACATTGTCCCTTATTTGTTTGGAGAGTTCCTTGGTCTTCATGGCAGTGTTTGGTTAGTGGTGCCTCTTGCTTAGGTGTTACAGCCTCTGGGGGCTTTCAAAAAAGGTGTGTATATGTAATGACAGATCATGTGAGACTTAGGTGGACAACATTTCACTAATTATGTGACTTCTGAATTGGTTGCACTAGAGCTTTTTATGGGCTTCATAACAAAGGGGGTGAATACATACGCCCATGCCAATTTTCTGTTTTCTATTTCTCAAAAAATGTTTTATGTATATATTTTTATCATTTCACTTCACCAACTTAGACTATTGTGATCTGATCCATCACATAAAATTCAGATTAACAAAACATTGAACTTAAGGCTGTAATGTAACAAAATAGGTAAAAAGTCAAGGGTGGTAAATACTTTTGCAAGGCAGATGCATTTCCACTCTCCTTGTAACTGCTGTTTTTATTCAAACTGAGGGTTCCATCTCATGTTAGTATTGCTTCAGACTTGATAAAGAGAGGTTGAACCTCTCGAAAGTCCATCATTATAAATAAGATGTTTGTCCAATACAAAAGGTATCATAATATACTGCAATACTCATTATTAGTCTTTATATATTTCTAAATTACTAGATTACTGGACATTCACGGCTGTTTCAATCTTCAATTATATATATATACTAGCGACTTGCCTATCAAAAATGACGGCAATAAAATTTGAAGCCATGGCAATGCTGTTTGCCACACAATGTAAGGCTTTTGCTCCTCTGAGGACCTACGGCCAAACCGTTTGTGTAGGCGTGTAAATCTCCATTTTAGAATCGTAATGTTCTTATTTGCAACTTAGTGTTGTATAATGGTGCCTTTTTTCTATGTGCTACTTGGCTCGCGAGCATTTTCCGTCCATTGTAATGGTATATTTTGTATCTTCTATGTTCCTGGCTCACTCGTACGTGCTTGGTGGTGATTTGCGCGCCTCTGTCTCCTCTAGCCTCTTTTTAATTTTTTTTGGCCGCCATTTGTTTTCTTGCAAACTTGACAAATTCGGCTTAAATTCACGTGCAACCTCAATTTTTTTCTTGTTTTTCGATTTCCACGGTTCGGCCGTTAAATTAGTATTTTTGCGAAGTCGTTATTTTAGCTCCCGAGATCGTTCCTGGCTAACTTGTACGTGCCTGGCGGTGATTTGCTCGCTTCGGCCTCCTTTAGCCTCGTTTTCATTTTTTTCGGGCGCCATTTTTCTCCTTGCTTAATTATTTATATTATTTGAAATAAAATAGATGTGAAAATTGTATTAATATATAATAGTGTTTATATTGTGTTTATATAAATTATGTATATAGACAATGCATTGAAGCATTTGTTCCTAAGCAACATGGTTTCCTAACATGTATTAACCCCTTGAGTACTGGGTACAATATCATATTTATTGATTGCTGTTACGCCCACCAGATTTGGGGGGCTATGCTCACCCCAATTCTCTCTCTCTCTCTCTCTCTCTCTCTCTCTACGGGACGCAACTGTTTGTTCAGAGCTCAACCCCAGCAGACACTTCAGATGACAGCATCATTTCTGAAGAGACAGGCACCATCAGACCCCTTTTCTTAGGATCTCAGAATCACACACCATGTACCTTGGATTAGTATAAGCAGACTTCGACACTACCTTTATTTAGTGTGTCCAAAATCAGACTGGCACTTCTTTATTTTTACAGAGATATCTAAAAACACAGAAAGATCTCCCCCCCCCCCCCCCCCCCCCACATGCCTAACCCCGCCGCCGACATGCCTAAATCCCCGTCCTGCGTGCTTCAATGCCTCAACTGCTCGCCTTGCTTTGCGAGGCTCGCAGGAGCGCCTTCGGCGCTAATTTTGCCTAAGTACGGCATGTTTCAATGCCTCAACATATACATACATACATACATACATAATTAGTTAATAAGTTGGCATATAGACATACATTATATATATATATATATATATATATATATATAATTATATATATACACTGCTCAAAAAAATAAAGGGAACACTAAAATAACACATCCTAGATATGAATGAATTAAATATTTTTATGAAATACTTTGTTATTTACATAGTTGAATGTGCTGACAACAAAATCACACAAAAATAAAAAAATGGAAATCACATTTTTCAATCTATGGAGGTCTGGATTTGGAGTCACCCCCATTATGAAAGTGGAAAAACACACTACAGGCTGATCCAACTTGATGTAATGTCCTTAAAACAAGTCAACATGAGGCTCAGTAGTGTGTGTGGCCTCCACGTGCCTGTATGACCTCCCTACAACACCTGGGCATGCTCCTGATGTGGTGGCGGATGGTCTCCTGAAGGATCTCCTCCAAGACCTGGACTAAAGCATCTGCCAACTCCTGGACAGTCTGTGGTGCAACGTGACGTTGGTGGATGGAGCGAGACATGATGTCCCAGATGTGCTCAATTGGATTCAAGTGGAACGGGCAGGCCAGTCCATAGCATCAATGCCTTTGTCTTGCAGGAACTGCTGATACACTCCAGCCACATGAGGTCTAGCATTGTCTTGCATTAGGAGGAACCCAGGGCCAACCACACTAGCATATGGTCTCACAAGGGTTCTGAGGATCTCATCTCAGTACCTATTGGCAGTCAGGCTACCCCCCGTGAGCACATGGAGGGCTGTGTGGCCCCCCAAAGAAATGCCACCCCACACCATTACTGATTCACTGCCAAACCAGTCATGCTGGATGATGTTGCAGGCAGCAGAACGTTCTCCACAGCGTCTCCAGACCCTTTCACGTCTGTCATATGTGCTCAGTGTGAACCTGCTTTCATCTGTGAAGAGCACAGGGCGCCAGTGGCAAATTTGCCAATCTTGGTGTTCTTTGGCAAATGCCAAACATACTGCACGGTGTTGGTCTGTAAGCACAACCCCCACCGGTGGATGTCGGGCCCTCATACCACCCTCATGGAGTCTGTTTCTGACCGTTTGAGCAGACACATGCACATTTGTGACCTGCTAGAGGTCATTTTGCAGGGCTCTGGCAGTGCTCTTCCTGTTCCTCCTTGCACAAAGGCGGAGGTAGCGGTCCTGATGCTGGGTTGTTGCTCTCATACGGCCTCCTCCACATCTCCTGATGTACTGGCCTGTCTCCTGGTAGCGCCAACATGCTCTGGACACTACGCTGACAGACACAGCAAACCTTCTTGCCACAGCTCGCATTGATGTGCTATCCTGGATGAGCTGCACTACCTGAGCCACTTGTGTGGGTTGTAGACTCTGTCTCATGCTACCACTAGAGTGAAAGAACCACCAGCATTAAAAAGTGACCAAAACATCAGCCAGAAAGTATAGGAACTGAGAAGTGGTCTGTAGTCCCCACCTGCAGAATCACTCCTTTATTGGGATTATCTTGCTAATTGCCCATAATTTCCACCTGTTGTCTATCCCATTTGCACAATAGCATGTGAAATTGATTGTCACTCAGTGTTGCTTCCGAAGTGGACAGTTTAATTTTACAGAAGTGTGATTGACTTGGAGTTACATTGTGTTGTTTAAGTGTTCCCTTTATTTTTTTGAGCAGTATATATATATATATATATATATATATATATATATATATATATATAGAGAGAGAGAGAGAGAGAGAGAGACAGACAGAGAGATAATTTACATATACATATTACAGTTTACACCTTGTCTAAGGCCATAGTAGATCCAGCTAGCTATTTTAATCACCCACTGGAAAACTTGAGAGAGAACTGCTACGAGTGACTTAGGAATGACAAAGTCGAAAAGCACGGCACATCTCCATTGATTTTTGTACTGCAAAAAGATTACGAGTTACTCCATTAGGCTTTTACACCATATAAGATTTAATGGATCTCTCGCAAACAAGGGCAGTGCTGCAACTGCAGAAACTCAAGGAAATATTATGTGTACCAAATACCACTTGCAAATGGTTTTAAAATCATTGCTGTGTGCAGCAGCTGCAGTGTAAGAGGCAGTATAGCACCAAAAAACAATGAGGATTGATAAAATTCCAACATAAACTTAACAGTCCAATATAAACAAAGGCCCCTATTTGATTGAAATTTACAAGCGTTAAAGAGTGTTTCAATTGAACAAGTCTGCAGCTATCTGGCCGAAAGCCTAAACCTTAAACCATGTACCCGTATGTAGCATTTCAGAGCATGATCAATTAAGCAAGTCCGTATTTACCGATTTAGAAACAGCCAATATTAAATGAGACATCATGTCATCATGACATCAGTAAAACATGGAGGTTAAACCACAATCAATTAGCGTTTAGAAGTCCGATGTTAAAAATGAATGGAAATGAAAAAGGAAATGTTCTAGTCCATGTGGGTCGCCTGATATGTATTATTTCCTTGATTACTGAGATTCATTTATCACCGAAATGAAGCGTGAAAAACATAATTTTTGATTGCAGATTTGCGATCTTGAGACTGTGCAATTAATTCTAATGTGTTTCATTACTTTCCCCATCTTTTAAAGTGCAGTATTTATTTGCATTTACAGTGCTACGATTAGGTATGTAACCCCCTTGTGAGTCCTATCTGGTACCTGTAGTATTTTCTTAGACATTTGCCATTTAGTGGTGTGAAAGATCAAAGGCTTAGCTGCATCAGAGTTTGGATTTTAACAACCGATTTCAGCCTGTAGTCTGCAAATCATTTGCCAATTGAATAGCAAATGATGCCAATTGAATAGCAAATTAGTTTACGGGCTACATTACAGGCTTCAGTAACTAACAATTGCTCAGTTGAATAGGAGCCATAGTGTGCAATTGTTATGGACAGAAGAGCCCAGTGGACTGTTTGGGGTTCATAAGTTAATATATGTGTGGTTAGAAGGTACTAACAACTTGCTTAACATTTATATCGTGGGTGTAATGCATACATGTAGTTATATCATGGATGTAATATGTGCATATAGTACTGTCATTGATTAACATTAAAATACTGTATCTGTATTAGCAGTAGGATAGCAGGCAGTCATATCTGGGATATATAAAGGGTTAAGGGATTCTAAAGAATTTATATGGCTTTCAGAGGCAGCCACTCACAAATTCTCTGGCTTTAGTCTGGAAGGGGGGGTTTAGTTTTATAACCGTGTTAAGATCAAAGTTGAGATCTGGCAACTAAGAGATGGGGGATGTATCATGGGATAGACATTTCCCAGGTGGTGAGAGTGTAACAAGCTATTGTCCACAAGAGGAGGGGTTAGGCATTGGTGGGGGGGGGGGGGGGAGATCTTTCTGTGTTTTTAGATATCTCTGTAACAATAAAAAAGTTCTTAGATCCTAAGAAAAGGGGTTTGATGGTGCCTGTCTCTTCAGGAATGATGCTGTCATCTTAAGTGTCTGCTGGTGTCGAGATCTGAACAAACAGTTGCGACCCATAGAGAGAGAGAGAGAATTGGGGTGAGCGTAGTCCCCCAAATCTGGTGGGCGTAACAGCAATCAATAAATATGATATTGTACCTAGTATTCAAGGGGTTAATACATGTTAGGAAACCATGTTGCCTAGGAACAAATGCTTCAATGCATTGTCTATATACATATTTTATATAAACACAAAATAAACACTATTATATACAATATATTAATACAATTGTCACATCTATTTTATTTAAAATAATATAAATAATTAAAAATATAATATATATATATATATATATATATATATATATATATATATATATATATAATTGTAATGGTTCCATACCATTGTTTTGGTACTTGTTCTCACTCATTAAAATAATCATGATGTTCTCATTTTCTATTGGCTCCTAGAGC